>JAPYZL010046274.1:0-34674 GCA_030522825.1 Platygaster orseoliae
TATATATATATATATATATATATATATATATATATTCCTGAATTATTAGGCTTCAAAAACTAATCAAATGCAATCCTTTCAATTTTTTTCATATTTTTTGTTCTACAAAATCAATGATTACATACTTTTCCGTTGTAAAAATAAACTTTGATTTTGGGTGTTAAGAATTGAAAATCTCTATTAATCACAGGATTTTATTCTCAAAAATGTAAATCAAAGTACCATTTTTATATCGTACTTGAATGCAAAATCGAACAATTCTCAACATATTTTTCCTGAATTTCACATCAAAAAACCTGCTCCAATCAGTGATATGAAGAAATGGAAGCTTATTAGCGTTTTCACTTCTTATATTTGAACGATTCGAAATAAGGTTAAAATCGTGTCAGCCATGCTCCAGTGAATATTTCAGTCCATGGAAAGAGTCGAAATTCACTTTTCACATAGTTTGTCATAACTAAAACAACGAGCAAAGTTCTTATATCTATCTCAGTGAAATTTCAATTCTTACTTGATTGACAGAATTTTCATTTTTCATTGACTCAAGACTGAAATAAAGAAATCGTGTTAGTAAATGCGTGCAAAAACATGGTTGGTGCCCGAAGCAATCGAACCCGATAAGAAAAATCGTGGGTGGAGCAAACGTCCAACGTGCCATGTTAACATTAAAAACTCTGACCAATCAAATCTTTCTTGATTATCGCTCTTATCGAGGCAATTCGCGATCTAATCCGCACAATTTGTTATCAAGAGAACTACGACAAATACTCCAAACAATTTTCCCTCTACTCATCAGAAACAACAACACTTCACCTTCAAAAAACCCATAAAATGATTGAAAATCGTGAAATTCAGTTGCCTCATTCTACCAAATCATTCAAAACCCCAATACTCCTTCTTCCAAGGTGACAGAGCAATCAGTCGATAGAAATTTCGAGTACAGAAATCAAAATCCTCCCTACGCATCCTGAATTCCAGCTCTCTCATTTTACCAAAGAATAAAGAAAGGGCAAAGGTTCGCGAGGAGCTTTTTACCCTTTTTTTTTGCTTTCTTTCTTTTTGAGGTAAAAAAAGAAGTCGCGTCTGAACGCGTGCGCTGTATCGCGATCCTCCGGTACCCTCTCCGCGAGAGCGAGGAATGGACCAGAGGGAGGGGTCGCCATGGCAACGCGCCGAGGCGGGAATGCGACGGTAACCATGGCAGCCGCGAGATTCTCTCGGTACAACCTGTCTGTCTATCCTCCTTCGACCTCTCGTCCTCCCTGGATCTCGCGGATCTCTTCCTTCCGCCCACGGGATCTTTCTCTCCTTTCCTGACTTTCCTCCTCTTTCTTTTCTCCCCTCTTCCACCCCCTACGTCCCTCGCCCACCTTCTCGCTCTACCCCCTCTGCCTCTCACCTCCTTTTCCTCCTCCTCCTCCTCCTCCTCCTCCTCCTCCTCCTTCTCTTCATCTCGTTCTATACCTCGCGAAAAAGAGAAGAATCTTTCATGGTGCCCCGCGCCTCGAGACGGATCGGCGTCCGCGGATGAAAATCGAGACGCTTGAATTTCGCTGGAGTCGATGACACGGTTTAACTAGAGAAATGAAAAAGAAAGGGTTTCTAAACTTGTGGGAAGGAGTGGAAATTAAAATTTTTTTTGGATTTGAATGAGAGTGAATTTGGAGTAGTATGTTATGAGTTTGGAGAGGTTTAGAGTTTTTCGTTTTGTGGGAAATAAATGAGTGTAATTTAACTTGTTGTGAAATAAGAGTTTATTAGGGAAAATAAGCTTGTGCTGTACTATGATAGGTGTTTTTAATTTCTAATGGCAGAGAATTTACAGAAAGTAATTTCAAAAGTTATACGTAAAAGTACTGACAACATTTCTGTAGTATTTTAATACTTAATTTTTTATTAACTCATCTAAATTTCAGAAGTGTCAAATTGTGCACAGGGATGCTTTACTATCATGAAAAACTTTCGTAGTGTTGGGAAGTTTTTCGTTGCACAATAATTTCGAAAATGTTATTTAATTAGCGTCTATATCAGTTTATTGAAGAATATATGGAACTTGGAAGAAACTTAAAATGGAATAAAATATTTAAAAATGAGATGTTAAAAACACAAAAATTAAATTCTTACGAGTGGCATGGTCAAAGTATTGAGAGCCAAGAGAGTGAAATTTGGAAAATAAAAGAAAATATTAAGTGGCTTTGAAAAAACTATGCGAATGTGATTTAAAAATTCAACTTTTTCGAATAGTCGTAAAGTCATTAGAATTCGAAAATTTGAAACACTTTTGTTGTATTGATTGTCCATGAAAAAATTTTTGAATTTCAATGTCGGTAAAAAAAATTAATTTTTATTTATCTAAATTGTTATATATGAAGAGGGTTTGACCATTAGCCAAAAGCTTTGAAATAAAATATGAACCTCAGTGGAGGGAAGAAGTAACAATTTTTAACGATGATTGATATTTTGAAAAAACTGATTTTCAAAGTTTATGCAAGTTATATCAGTAAAAAATCAATAATTGAAATTTTGTTTATTTATGAGAAAATAATACACATAGAGAGTAAAAATAGTTTTAAAAATATTTTAAAAATAAACGTGTTTTCAGAGCGTTTTATTAATATATTTGAACAAGTGTTGATATGAGTTCAAAAATAGCACATTTGAACTGAAAGTCAAAGCAGTTTACAGTTCCAAGAAATTAAAATCAGTTGTAAATGAATTCTTGAACTCAAAAAAAGAAATAATTAAATTCCTTATGATTTTAACATTCAAATTTGATTATTTGTATATAAATTCGATCTTTCGAGTTTGTACAAAAATTAAATAAACAATGTTGATAATAGTGTTGCAAATATTCAATCTTAGAATAAATTTTTTTTTATTGCAAGCAAATAAAAATTTGGAAAATATGCAAACAAGGAATTATATTTTCGAAATTTTTTAAAAATCTGACAAAAATTAGGTTCATACTGAATATGTTGCGTATATATTTTACGAAGCCATTTAATTTCATTTTGACTTCATTCTAAACAATATTCACTTTTCTGTTACGTCCACCATTTCCTTCAAACCATTCATCTTCCAATCAAAATAGAGTTCTATCTCAATCCTGAAGTACAAAAATCACGAAATACAAGCTACACACTCTTTTTCAACGCTCAAAAAAACTTGTTACTCTTCCAGTCTCGGAATTCGTAGCTTTTTTTTCTTTTTTCTTTTCTTTTCTTTTTTTTTGCGGCTGGCACCCACACCTCGCTCGTTCAGCTCACCATTTTCTAAAGCGCACGACCCCTCAGACACCGCGTTGCGGCGAGCTCCCTTTTCCATGTTGTAATGTAAGGGTTGAGCTCTCGGCGTTGGCTTTGGGGGCGAGTGAGAGTTTAAAACCCCGAGGCCCCGGCTCGGTTAGATTTATCGGATGTTTTGGTCGGCGGCCATTGTCGAGCGCTCTCGAACGGATTCGCGTTATCTCTTTCAAATTTTAATGAATCCTCGCTCGTGATATCGTTATTCCAACCCACAGTCCATAACAAAAATCAAGTTATAAATGAACACATATTATAACGATTATCGAAATTAGAGAGAAAAACCGAGAAATTGGAAGATTAAACTAAAAAGTCTAGGATACAGATGGATGCCTGATTTTATATGTGGCAGATTCATGTTTGGAAAACGGGCTAAAAAGTGGATCAAAGGAAAGAGACGTGAATCATTTTTTCATATAAAATGTAAAACTCACAGATGCCTATTTAAAATCTATTGTTTTTGTGAGTATTATTATTTGTATGAATTTACTGCAATTTATAACCTTTTTAATTAGAGATGTTTACAATGAAGAGATTAAGAATTTTACCGTTTCTGGATTGAAAACTAATTGCAAAAAGTGTGAAAGGATTCGAAATATGAAATATTTTCTTTTACAATTAAGTATTCTACAAATCAGAGAACGTATGTTTAAATAAAAAAAAGGACTTGGAATTTTGAGAAAAAAAAAATACACTGTAACAGCTTTCTAATAGTTCAAAAAAATTATTTTAAATTTGAGATCTCTTTAATTTATTGTAATAATTTCTTAAATCGTTTATCCTGAAAAATTCTAGTCGAAATGGAAGGAAACAAACAAACAAATGAAGGTTTATTGTTTTTAATTACGTAAATGAAAATCATGTATGTAGAAAGTACAGAAAAGTTTGTAATTTTGATATTTTGGATAAGCAATTTGGAAAATCGTAAGTATTTTGCAAAAAATTACTTAATTCACGGCACTCTTCAAATATTGTATTAAAAATGTATGAAATTTCTTTTTGCAATTCTAATGTAGTCTCTCAAATTCACAAATATTTCAAAAGGATTTTTCGTCGTATTTACTTCACAATTAAAAACCTAAAAACAAAAAAAAAAAAAAATTAAAAGTTTAATGAATACAAAAATTAAAAGGTCCAGATTTTACTGGTAATAATAAAAACGTTGTATTTAAAATGATTTGTGATATAATAATTTTTGATAATCAAATTTCAAAATTGTAGATTTTTACGTTTTAAGGATAAATAATTCGCTTGCATTTCAAAATCGAATATACTGCATTCTTAGAAAAATGTTATTAAAAAATGAATGATTTTTTATCTAAGGTACATCTTTTTTGGATTAAAAATTTGCTGAAAAATGTGCAGATAACTGAATTTTTAAATTTTTGCTCGGATGGCTCAAGATCATACAAAAAACATTTCTTATAAAGAATTTTTTATAAGGATATTCGATATATGAAAAAAAAAACATTGAATTAACATTATGAAAAAAAAATGATAAATGAAGAAAGTAAGTATGCGTAGAAGTCTAATATACTTCGATTTTCCTGTCATAATGTTGATTACAACTAAATTTACTCATAATTTTATTAAAAAAAATTTAAATGGTTTTGGAAATTTTCAGTTAATAAACAAATCCGGTAGTGTAAATATTCATGTTTGTCTTTTATTTACTTTTATTTCTCTCATTTTGTAATGAAAAAATCGATGATGAAAATTTATGAGGGATGAAAATAGAAGTTTTCGATTTTAAAATAATTTATAGAAATTTCTCGGTTCTGAAATACTAATCTACGTACTTATTGTTTGTTTTAACGACACGATATGAGTTGAATTAATTCCCAATGTTTGGTACTATAAAAATGTAATTTTATATTTCCACATGTTGAGAATCCTTAATTCAAGCTCCATTCAGCGCTTCAAAATGCGTAAACCAAATTTTTCAACTTCATCACACTTGAATAATATAATTCCCACTTTTGCACATATTCAATAGTGTTCGTTTCTCACATTTACAAGTCATAATATGAATTTTAGAACCAAAAATAAAATGACTCAACACTATTTCACGAATGCTTTAATTGAAAAAATCGCTCTTAATGTGCCCAGTTCAAATTAACAAATTTCAAATCAGGTTTTTAAAATTCCTTATCTTAAAAGTATAAGAATATAAAACTTCTCGAACTCTTCTATTCTTTTACGAAAATCTTCAAACGAGATGTTAGATTGTATCCCAAATTCGGTATTGGTTTCAAATATCGTCGCGAACTATTTTCTCACAAAAATTCGGACGCAGGCTAAAAAGAAGCGTGCATTTTTCGAAGCCACACGGGATTCAAGACCACCTCGCGTTCTTCGATTAGCAAAAGAGCGACCCAACCATGACTCGTTCTGTTTCCCTCTCTCTCCCTCCCCCATCTTTCTCTCTCGCTCGGATGTTTCTCTTTCCTTATTCGCACCGCGCTAATCCACGGATAGGCACACACTCCCCGTGCTCCATCTTGCGGCACTGATTGGACGATCCATCACTGGAGTCTCTTCTCTTTTGCGCGTCTCTTTTCTCCCGGCCCATCTTCTCCCATGGACCAAGCACTGGACACGCACGGGACGCTCTGATCTCACGCGTGTGCCCGTGCATAAATCGCGTCACGCGTGTTCGGCCGAGGCTGAAAAAAAACAACGACTGCAACGAAGAAAAAGAAACATCGCAGTTTCTCTCGCGACTCGTTGTTGTCGATGGAAAAATTAGCTGCGTTGAATCGCGTCTCGCGAATTTGCAGTGGTTGAGGAAAGAGGCTTGGAACGTAATTTTGTTAAAGTGATTTCATCATTACTAGATCAAATTTCAGTGCGAATTGGAATCTTCTTACCTATGGCGATTTGGTTTTGATTTTTAGAAGATTTTGTTTTAATTACGTACTTTGAGGTATGACGTGTCAGTATTTTGATGTTTAATCTCTATGCTTTGGTAAATTAATCTTACATATAATGTTTTTTAGAAAAATAATTCATGTGAAAAAAGTAATTAACTTTAAAAACTGTACAGTTAGATGTGAATTAAAAAATACTTTTATGAACTTCTAACCTAAAAGTTTTACATTCGGACGGGCTTTGAGATTAGAATTACATAAAATACTGTATGTAACTTAGTGCAAGTGTCTCATTTTGCGAAGACTATTCAAACCCTCGGCTTCGCCTTGGGCCTGAACCCTCGTCTTCGCCAAATTCGACCCTTGCACTACGTTCCATAATGTACTATTCCACAATTTCCCCATAGAGAAAACTTTAAAAATCCAAAAATGTGTGGTTCAAACTTGAAACAATATACCAGGAAATTTCAAATCCCGCCGGCTATTTAGTATCAGTGTATCCTGGGTCCTTAGAACTTAATTCCTTATCCCAACAAAAGTCTAAAAGCCAGGAGCTCTGCCGTTCAATAATCTTCAATAACTAGAGATGAAAAAAAACACACAGGGGAAAAATGGGAGCGCTTTTGTGGAGGCCGGAAAACAAGTCGCGCAATCATAGCGAGCGAGGACGGTAAAAGGGACAAGAAAGACACGGGCGTTTTGCATAACGGCGTATATCTTTTCGGCCGCGTTAATACATTCAGCGCGCATGAATGTTGCGGCGAAACGGAGCTGGAATAGTATTTATCTCGCGCCACGGGCTCGCGGGCTTCGTGAAATCTGCGGCTTTCATTGTTCTGCGACGGAGCTTTGTGCTTTGTGCTTGCGACTGCGGAACTCCCGCGCCGGGCTTTGAATAAGGAACTAATGAATGCGCCTGGACCGTGTGTCGCGCGCCGCGCTCGCTGTTTTATTTCACCTAACGCTTCTATCGAGAGAGATGTAGCGAGAATGAGAGTTACTTTGTCTCGCGGCAACTTCCTTCGTCATTTTTACTCCGAGAATAGTATTCACTATACGTACTTGCAAATAGATTAAACCAAGTTTTCAACCAAAAAATTCCACATTGCAACTTTGTACCCCTTTTTTAACACTTCATTGAAATCCGTAACTTTCCGAAAACTCTTCGCACACGATGCACAGTTCATAAAAATCTGCAACATTTCCCAGGAAAAAATCGCACGTGCAACATGGAGGGTCCAGACGAACGCAGAAGGGGGAAAATAAATAAAAGCTCGAGAGAAAGAGAAAGCAGACGCTACGAATAAGGTGAATGCACACGCGCGCGTTCACGTAGTAGGTAGTCGCGGCATACGCGGGCCACTCTCTTCATTTCCAGGCTGTCACGAGCAGAAGAAGATCCGGGCTGCGTTTGACGGCTGTACGGTCTGGGTCGGGTGCCAGGACAAGAGCGAGCCAGCCCGTCATTTGGCCGAGATAAAGGGAGAGAGAAAGCTCACCCCCGAACCCTGCCCCTTCCCCCTGAATCCTCCACCCCCCTCGGAGGCGAGGGGGCTCGGGGTCGGATGATGGCCTGAAAATTCCGTGCGACGATGCCGCCATCCAGAGGAACACCAATCATCCCCTATCCTACCAGATCGACTCGCCCCCGCTTTTTCTCAATACCCCGAACCCCTCGCAAATACCGCGTTTTAATTATTTCGCCAGGCGTGTAGAAATTTTTTTTTATCCACGTTTATTTTTGACGATTTAACTACCAGTAGTATGACTATGGATGGGAAAGCGAGGGTCTGGGTGGATGGGGAGAGGTTCGGAGTCTCTTTCTGATTTCTTAAAATAGTTTTTTAAATGAAGTAATTGAATTATCTGTTTTTACAGTTTGAGGGAGTATGTTTGAGTGGGTTTTCAAATATTATTGGACAATTTTTTTTATAATTAAGAATAGATTTAAAATACGAGGAACTTTTTGTGTTAGTTCAAGAAGGTTTTTTAAAGAAATTAAAAAACAATAGATTACACTGAAATTAGTGAATATTAGTGAGGAAATAATAATCAAAGAAAAAATTCGACTACGGGGGAGGGGCGCGATTCTAAGTTAAACCTTATCCAATCTAACCAGATGCATCTAATCAGATGCCGGAACAAAATTTGTTCAGAAAGTGTTTCAATTAATTGATTAATATTATTTACTGCATTCAGTGCAGTTAACTGAATTTTTTATAAGTTATAAATAAAACTTAAAGAATTTTCAAATATACGAATTGTGGTTTGAAAACTTTATTGCAAAATGAGCTAACAGTGAAAGTCTTTTAAACTTTTGATTAGGTGAATAAAAATATAATAAAATAAAAAATTTATGTTCGAAAAAAAGTAAGACCTAGAATTATGAAAAAAAAATTCACTTCCTAGCTTTTGACCAGAAAAAAATAAATTATTTTTAATTAAATATAAGATTTATTCATTTTGTCGAATTGTTTATCCAATAATTACAAAATAAACAAATTTTAAAATTGGAGAAGTCATACTTCAAAATTCCATAAATACAATTTATATATATAAAGATATTTAGTCTGATCAAAAAAATTTGTAATTTTAATATTTTCCATGATAAATTTCTGAAATAGTGAATGTCTTGCATCAAAATAACAAACATACCAACTGTGTTCTTAATGATTTTTATCGTGAAATAAATCATTTCTTCTGATCATCATTACATCATATAAAAAATTCATGAATTTTTTATAAAGGTTTTTCTTCACTATTGAATGTATTGCAAAATAGAAAATTTTAAATACATTAAGAAATAAACGAAAGCAAAGTAGTTAAAGGTGTATATACAGCTAATGATAAATAAAAATTCTGGTTGAAAGGGAAGGTAACATAAAAATCTTAATATTTTTGATAAAAAGTTTTTACAGTTGTGAAATTTTCTTTCATTAATATAAATGACGAATTCGCATTTATTTGCCAAATTTGCAGATCCTTCAGAAAAATCAAATTTTCGCTTAAATGTCGAAAATTGAATAAATCATTCTTCACAAACATTTAAATACAAATTCTTCTCAAACAATATAATAATTACTAGGTACCATTCTAAATTGAAAAAAATTATGGCATAAACCTTCTTGATTTTTCTACTTTATACTTCGAAATGAATACATTGCTCAACAAACTCATGGCACAATGGACACCATGCCCAATAAATCAAGTACTTGTCATCATTCCTACTAATATTGTTACGACAACCATACCCTTTCGGTCCACGCACATATACACTCGACCCGCTGCAAAATCGCGAAAAAGACATTTATCCTGCTCGAAGGAATTCCTTTCCTAAGCGTCTCTCGAGATCGCTGTCGTGCAACGGAAGCGTGATGCGAGAGTCTCCCCTGACTCGCGAGAAGCACCCTGAAAAGGGCTCCGCGTGCGCCCCGCTTTCCACGGTTCTCGCCGCGCATTGTTTCCGCGCTCTGGGCAATCTGTTGTTGGTCCTCGAGACGAGAACCCTCGATCCACCCCACGGCACGCATCTCGAGTGCTTGGACTTCGCGACCGCCCTCTCTTGGCTTTCTACAAGTGCTCCCTTACCTCACTTACCCCCCCCCCTAACAACCCCTACTCCCTCGCCCATCCCCATGCACGACAATTAGTCCCACATTGACCTACCGCCGCGTAATAACTGCTTTGATGTCAGGCCTCGATAATTTCTCGGGACTGCCATCGGCAGCTGAGGGTCGGTCACGCATTTAACGGAGTGTTTACCGTGCTATCGATTGTTGTTATTTTTGCCCGCCGAGGTTAATAATTCGCAACGTGGACGTTCGATTGTCTGTGGGTTTCTTTTACATAAATGATTTTCAGAGTGGTTTTACGCCCGAGAGAAAGTTTTCGACGAGTGTAGTTGAATAGTTAGCAAAGTCTTGGAAAAATATGGTTTTACAGTTAGGAATTGTTTTTATTTTTAACAGGGAGGAAGAGGGTGGTGAGGAATGAGTAGCCTAGAGTGATTGTGGGTCAATTGTTTCCGTTTCTGTTTGGAAAGTTATTGTGATTGGTGGAAAGGAGTTTTGTTTATTGTTAATGGTGGGAAACGGAGTAATAGATTTATGGGATTCTTAATATATATATTTTTGATTTATTTAAATTTCAGTGGTTGGTAGGTTTTTTGTAAGTGTCTCGTAAAGTAGTAGGTTATGAGTACTTTTCAGCATTCTTGAAGTAATTCACTGGAAAAATTATACTTGGTCGAAAATCCATTCTAAAAAAACTAGATTGAGACTCATTCAAACACCACTTAATTTTCCACATAATAAACTTTAAAAGTTCTTTTCCTCATTCGAAAGGTTTCTCGATTTTCCCCATTCCCTTGAATTTTTCTTTCTCTCAACCATTCATTCTGCTAACATCCAAACAATGTTTTTTCTTTATTTTACTCGGTGAGGTTGTTACATTTGGAACAATGCCACTCGAATTTTACCTTTTCTACCAACTTACAAGGTGTTCCAGATTGTAACGACCCACGAGACTTTGAGCGAATCGCGAAACATCCTCGTTTCTCATTTCTCGGCCCACGCGTCGTAACTCTCTGATTGAAAATTGCCCTTCGTTTCTTTGTCCGTTTCGAACGTAAAAATGTTTAATTACCTCGGTACGTTATTTATTTTCGTAATTGAGTCGTCCGGGATTTTTCTGTTTTTTCAGCGGGAATTATTATCCCGAGCCCCCGGGTTTTCTTATCTCCCAAGCGGCTTGTTTTTCACCCCGCCTATTAGTTCCTGTGTCCAGAGAATCTATACCACTTCCTCTGCCCCTTCACACGTGAAATACGGCGACTCGATTTCAACACCTTCGTGATCGTTAATTAGTAGCCACACGTACGGAGGACCCTATGGAGCCTTTTTTTTCTATCTTTTCTTCCCTTTTTTTCACGCTAGTCGCGCAATCGAATCGTCAAGTCCAATGAGATTATTTCTGCACATTTAATATTTAGCGATACCAAGAGTAATAGCTTACGAAATTAGTTTTGAGATTAATAGTGACATCAAATCACTGATACGTAATAAAACGAGTCTATAAATCATAAAAGGAGTTTTTCTAAAATACGTAAATAATTGTTCTATTGGAAAAATTACTAATGTGATGTTTTAGATTCAAAACATAAAAAATGATTTTGTGAACTGAGAGGTCTTATTTATTGTTTATTTATATTTTCTCAGGCTTCAGAGATTGTTCATGCTATAATTTCAACGATGTTCGAATATAATGTAACATTTTATTTATTATCAAAAGCTTTCGATTTTACTTCGTGAAACTAAAGAAACATTAAAAAGCAAACTTACGAACATTGAAGAAAGATAACAGTCATATAATTTTTAAAATTGAAAGATGCTGTTTTTCGAATAAATGGCTGGAGTTTTTAATTTTTTTTAAATAAAAATAATTGTTTTTGAAATATAATAAATCGTCTGAACAATTTGTTTGTAATTACCGTGAAAAAAATAGGTACTTCTTTATATGATGATGGTAAAAGGTGCAAGACTGTTGTAAATTCAACAATATTATTATAGGTCTTGAAATAATGTTAGATGTATGAAAGATACAATATTGCAGACAAATTCCACATTAAAATGAAATATTGTGATGATTACTTTTTCTTCTTATTTTTCAGTTATACTTTGCAGTATTTTTTGAATTATTCAACCAATAAACAATCACGTTTTTTATATGTATTATAGCAGAAGTTTTTTCTTAAAACATTTTTTGCTAGGATTCTAAAATTTATCAAAAAAAGAAAGATTTGATTTTTTAAACTTTTTTCAATGAATTAAGGCGAACCCGCAAGATATTAAAAAAATTAATTGGTTTGATAACTATTCACTTTTTGTATACCAAACATTGACATAAACATCCTACTTAATAATAAAATTGTGTTTCGCAGTTAGTGTAAGAATTATACATTTTTTCCAAACAATCATAAGTAACTTAAATATTTTTATTTTTTTGCATTATTATCGCGTGGTCTCAAATTACATCATAAAATAAGTTTTTTATCAAAAGAAACTTCTTTTGTTTTCATCGTGAATTCTAGTCTTAAATGCTACTCTTCAAACACATTCGAAAATTTCATACCGTTGAAATTTTAAGGATCACTAACACCAAGCCTCAAATTTATCTGACGGATGACTGTAAATTAAAAAAAAATCAATTGACTTGATTGAAAGAACTTCTTTCTTCATTTATTATTTGTAATAAAAATCATGGAAAAGAGAGAACAATAAATAAATAAAATAGTATTCTTTTATCTAACAAAAAGTCATAATTTATAATCGAAGAAAGTAAATCTATTCAGGAACGCATGAAAATTATTATAATAAAACATAGTGTTGCAAGTAAAACTCCATACTCGGATATTTCTACACCTCGAGAAACACGGAACAATTTTTTTCATGCAAAAAATTCGAAAAAGGGTGCAAATTACATTGTCAGCGACGCGACCCTTCTGTTTTCACAAGAAAGAAACACGTCGGTCACTCGGCGCCGTTGACGTGTCTCGATGAATGCATTTTTGAGCCTACGAAAACTACGAAAATAGCAACTTGCGACGTTCGAAAAAGAGGTTCATCCGGAGGATCCGAGAAAATACGAAAGCGCAGACATAACAGCGGCAGCTGCGACGACAGCGTCGCTATATCGCACGTCGGCGTCGTCTTCGTCGCCCCGATGCGCGTCTTCGTATTTTTCCCCCGACTTTTTTTGTCCCGTGTTCTCGCTTGTGTTGTCGAACACACGATTTCATGTCGAGAATATTCCGACGAAAGAATGAAGGAACGTCGCTCCATTAATCAGTGACTGCGCTGATAATAATATATTTTCAGTTCTTTGGTTTTCGTCTTCAAAAAAGATTTTGATGTTTGAGACATTTAAAGAATGGAAATATACCCAGAAAATGGCACCCAGCTCAAGAATTTTTTTTTATTTCCAATTTATCAAATTTTGTATCTTCATTTGTTTTTATAGTAAAAAAATTGGGAGACGAAGGCACGTAATTAAGGTATTATAAATATTGGCAATCGATAATTATTTCGTTGAAAATTTCTTTAATGAAAAGACAGCCTTTCTCTTTTATCGATATCGTACGTGTGTACGACTCAATCGTCAAGATTGACGAACGATTTTTCCTCGCAAACATAAGTCCTCGATATCTCTCCGCTTCTCTTGACCTCGGGGGAACATTAAGTTCCATAGCATTCCACGGTACGTTCTCGTGCGTGCGTTGCGCGATAAGACTTTTTTTTGCTCCAGGCGCGCACGAGTCCGATCCAATGAAGTTGTTTTTTAGTCCTAAACCCCCACCTCCCTCCCCCTCCCACTATTACCTATCACTACAAGAAAACATCGTACGAAGAAATCTTCCTGTTTCACAAGAAATCCTTCTCGATATTTGATACTTGTTCCGTTTTTTCCAAACAAAAGTGCATCAAAGTCCTCAATTTTCCTTGAAAAAAAAAATTAATCAAAACACTGTTACATTTTTTTAATAATAAAAGATTCTACTAATTTTATTTCAGGTATTATTCAATCTGGTGGTCGCAAGTGCTCTTTCATAGATTTTTAGCTAAAAATACATACGCGTCTTACCCCCTCCCCGGTTTCCTTCTTTCTTATTCTCCCCAGCCAAAAGCAGAAACGCCAATGCACGCGGAAAAAGACGAAAAAAGACGAGTCAGAGCAAGCATGTCTAACATTCATACGAGATGAAGTCTGGTTTGATGGAATGCTGCCTTCCCCCTATTACCCACTGCATTGGAATCTCCCGTTCTCGCGACACCCCTCCCCCTAACCCCTCTCTGTCCTTCAGTCCTTTAATTTTATCCGAAAATAACATCAATAAGATCTGGGTAAAAGACATGATTCGTGGAATACTAAAATATCCGAAAATTGAAATAGTAAGGAATACCAATTATTCGAAGATGCTGTAATTACTTTTATTAGACTTAGTAATGGTAGAGTATTCATGGTATTTTTCGAATTAATTCAAATTTTTTTGATGGTGCACTTTTGAGATGTTTTAATCAAAAATTGTAGTTAAACAATAATCTGTTATAAAAATATGAAATTGGTATAAATTTGAAAAAAGAGTACAATAATTGGAAGTTTTAAGGTTTCGAGTATTGTTTCTTGAATTATTCGCAAATTAGTTTTTTTTAGAACCTGAATCTTAAATGTGAAAGCTTAAAATATGTAAATTTCTTTTAATAAACCATGACAGGTATAGTTTGTGATTAGAATTTTTTCTTTTGGTTTTACTGCTAAGAGTTTAAATTCGCAAAAGCAGGAAAAAAAGTGAAAGTCGTGTAATTAGACGGTGATCTCGCGTTTCTTCAAGTAGCCTGTGAATTTTTCACTGGAGATTTCGAGTCTCAGCGGCTTCGACGTATCTGGTGATAAGTGCGTCGTAAAACTGACGCTAATACGCTGTAATCTAGGCACCGGTGATTTACGAGGGCATCATCTTGTCCACGCGCCGCGTCGCCCGGTCATTCGTCATCATTTCAGGCAGAAATTGATACGGTCGTTTAATTGAAGAAAAACGAGTGTTGCGTGTAACGGAAATTACTGACGAAGCAAAAATATAATTACCTGGATACTTGTGGATTCAGAAAAAAGAGTAAAATCTAATTTTTTCTTAATCTTAATCTTTTCGAAATATTATATTATTCAGTCACAAATTATCGATTTTGTATGAAATCGAGGAGAAAAAATGATGATAGAAAGGAATCCAAGTGGAAAGGGAATTAGTTAAAATTTTAGTTTAGAGGGGTCTATGAAAAAATGAAAAGTTCACGGATCGATGACATTCACATAAATTTTTTTCTTATGTAGTCGGTGAGTGATTTCCGGCGATTGAAAGCAGATAGAAACGCGAATTCAGCCGACAAACGGCCGGTACCGGCATTCGCCTAATCGGTGCCGGCCCCGATTATTATCTCCGTTTAAGCAGATGTGAAACGCTCTCGGCGGCGCACGAGAGCGACGAATATGGCGGCTCATCTCACTGTCGCGAATTATTGATTGGCGCATTTCTCATGAAATTTTTGTGGAAACTATCGTTTTTATACATGAAAGTATTCTAAATGTAAATGAATTTGAACTGTTAATATATTTGCATGAAATAAATGAATTGCTATAAATTGACTGATGTTAATAAGATTTTTCTATGTCATGAAAAAAAATCTAGTCAAAAAGTTGGTCTTTGTTTTTAGTTTATTTGAGACGATGAATCATGATATATCATAACTTTGATTATTCTACTATGTGTTTCCATGCTTTTGAAAAGTTTAAAAAAAGAACTAATAAAGTGTAATTTTTTGTAACATATTATAAATTGATTATTATTTCCGCAAACTCCGTTTCTAATGGTTTTTCAATATTCAACCTTACTTTTCATGGTCATTCTTTTTCACTTATGATTTTCTACAATTTCGATTAGTAGCCGCAATTTTGCATGAAAATATAGTGGTGTAAAAACGAACTATGGTAAATTTTTACGAAATAATGAATTCAATTCAGTTACAAGAAAAAAATTCTAATATTATACAGTATTTTTTGGAAATATAGTGAAAATATGCAGGAAATTCTAAATTTTACAATTACTGCAAAATTGAAAAGAATCAATGTATTTTTCTAATTTCTTATAATTTGTTATTATCAGTTATAATGAAAAATGCTTTTAGACATTTTTTCATAAACAATTTACCATATTTTCTCATAATAAGGATGTATGATTTTTCATGATATTCTACGGTCTATCATATTATCCAATAATTTTACATGATTTAAAAATTTTTCTATGATTTCACATCATGTTATATGATTGTTTTATTTCCTATGATTCCTTGCGATTTTTATTATTTTTCTTTTTTTTTCACATTTACCGAGTCGTGTAGAGACGAAAATAAGTAATTTTTAACAAAAAAAAAAGAAAAAAAAAGAAAAAAAGAAAAAAAAAATTGATCACAATTGCGATATCCAAATGTTTATTATATGTAGTATTTTTCTAAAATATAGGAAAAATATCCGAAAAATTTGAAATTTTACATATGTAACTGAATCGAAAAAAATCCACTATTCATTATGATTTGCGATCATTTTCAATGGTTTAACGAGATTCACTATGAATTTCTATGAAATACTGTGGCCTATTGTTTCCCATATATACACCAAGTCGTGTATGAACAAACTATACTAATTAAAAAACAAAGTTAGAATAACTCGATTTCTTTATAATATTTTTTTTTTCAAAATTTGCAAAATTTACTGCAGGTATTGTAAATGAATTTTTTTTACTCTGCATTCACGTGAAATCTGGCCAAACTCACTATACATGTATTTATACAAATCATAAGTGGAATTCACGCGGATTTTACTATTCATATGGTTCTGACAACCATGCTTTTTTCTTTATGTGTATGAACTTGACACTCAGTTACGCCCATTTTAGCGCTCCCTCAACCCTGAGGGATGTAAGTCAGCGGGGCACTTAAGGGGCGAAATGGCACTGAATAACGTCTAAAAAGTGCGACGCGCCGAATAAGAAAAGCGAGTTTTCCGGGGAGCGCGTTTACTAGGAAAAAATTGTAAAAACTTCCCTCGCAAGACGTTGTCTTCGCCGATCCCGCAGGAAAGCCGGCGACGACGTAATATATGTCGGCGGCTCCTCTAACGACGCGTCTTACGCTACCAGGAATTTTTACACAATATTTGCCAAAGATAAATACGATCTATGATACTTGATGAAGAAGTAAATTTGTAGTTCTTGACTGAAGTTGACAAATGTCTTTTCCGATGTTTCCATCTAAAAATAGAACACTGAAAAAAAAAGTAATAATTGTCAGATACTTTATTCAGAGATTTTATTTCTTTTTTTGCTTTTGTTATTAACAAATTAACAATCAGTATTCAACACATAAAAGGCAACAATACTTAAGATTAGATAAAACTTTTGAAATTCAATTCCATCTAAAATACTTTTAAAAAATTACTCTTCTGTTCGTTTTTCATCTTATTACTTGACAATAACAACAACTTTTTTTGTCGGCTACTACTTTTCTATCGTGCGATTTATATTTTCGACATAAAATGAACGTTTCTCGTTGTATTTTTTTATTTAACGAGGTAACATTCATGGTGTCTCGCGATCAACCTGCAAAGCAGCGAAGCATCGCGGGTGATGCATCATCCGAGACTTTATCCCTCTCGGATCTAGCGCTTCTTTTTCCTTCTACGTCCCATCGAACAATACTTGGCGTGGTACACGCGTTGTGCAGCGATGCAGTCCAACGCTCGACAGTTTCTGTACCCTGGATATCGAAATATCACGACGTTTATCGTACCGATCTATATTTCGGTGTTTTTTTTTTCAAGTTTTTAAAAGTTTCGAGGGCACGTTGAATGTCTGCAGTTTCTTGACCTTCATCCCGAATTCTTTGACCTGAAATTACTGAGTGTGTAATTTTTTTTCGAACTTGGTGAAAGTTGGAATGATCGTATATTAAGGGATGTAGATGATAGTTGAAATTGCATGCGAATTGAGTAAAAAGTGCAGATTCAAATGTATGGGTAAGGAAAAAAAAATTAGAAATTATTAGTTTTGGTAAAGATTTCTAAAAACTCATTATGAAATCGCATTAATTTTAATATCAGAGTATTTTTGTTATAAATATTTTTCACATTATTTAATCTATTACTATACTTTAATTAATTTCAAGATCCTTTAAAGCTAATTTTTTTTTAATTCTAGAAGTCAAAGTTGTCATTAATAAATTATTTCCTTAAATAAATTACACACCTATTATACTTCGATTTGAAATTTTTTAGTCCTTTTAAGGCATCCATCGACAACGAAACAAAATTTTTTCAAAAATCATACTACACTGTAATATCATCAAATTGTATTTATACATTATGAAGAATTAAAAATATTTTCATAGAGTCAATATTAAATTTATTGGGGGATTATGATGTTAAAATGTATATTTTTTTAATGTATATTAAATTGGTAATTAATGCCTGAAGATGACCAAAACTATTAAAAGAGTGTGATACATTCGTGGAAATTCATGGTTCATTACCATGATTTCTAGAGTACAAAAAATTTGTTATTGGCTCCTAGTGATTGTGAAGTATGAGATATTTGGGAAAAAATAATCACAAAATATTATATTATACATGGTTCATATTTTCAACAATAATATATATCAAAAAATGATTTAATAAATTTTCATTTCAAGTGTACTTTCTATATTATCTAACAGACAAGTAATAAGTTATTGACTTTATGTATAAAATTTCATATACCTACATTAAACTATAAATATATCATACATAAGAACCATTAAAATTTTCTTTTCAACATTCCTGATGATTTTTTTATACATTCGAGTTGGAAATAATATTCTAAAATGGAACGTAAGTCTAAAATTGTAACGTAAAGAACGAGAATTGAAATTTTCATGTTTTATTTTTCAATACCAAAAGCTAGCATATGATTTAAAAAATGTTCATTTTATGCCATTAAATTTTTTCTAAGAAGCTAAAATTCCAATTGTTTTTTATGAACTGTATTGTTACAAAAATACTGCTATTGACGATCCACAGTTGAATTCCAGTATAAAATATATAAAATCTACCCCAAATCCTCTAAATTCAGACATTTTCCAAAAACCATCGCTTCAAAAACGAAAGGTTCAAGACGATTCTATAAAACCGGAACTTGTCTCAAAAAATTTCGACATGCAATAAACCCAGTCTGGTTATAAATGTCGTTTCCTTGGTCACAAACATCGATTTCAACATTTCCCCCGGTTTTTTCTCGTTAAAGGAAAAAATTAGTCACGAGCTAATTCGCGAGGGGATGAAACAATTTCTTTGGTCGATCGCAATTCGAGGTTAATGGACGTCGGGGCGCGCTCCTTAATGCTGCCGATTCATCAAGCGCGCCAAGAGACGAAACAAGAAAAGCTCGCCGCCCCCGCGATACCCCCGGCACCCCTGGACCCATCCTCCTCGCGCAAACGGGCACGAGTTTCGCGAGCTCTCTCGGCTCGCGACGCGAGAGAAATGGGCGCCGCTAGCCAGTAATGAGCCAGAAAACTGGCGACAGCTCGCTACTCGCGCCGCGCTATTCCGGCCAGAGCGCGAGACAGCCGCGAGTTCTGTACGCGCGTTTATTGCGTGATGCATATCCCTCGCGTTGCTCCATATTTCACGGGACTGCGGGGAGGAGGGGAGTTGAAGTGAAGAGGGGGGCCTTGGTCTCGTTAGATTGAACTTTACGAGCTGTAATTTTTGTTTGATTGAGGGTTGTTCGAGATAACAAAAAATATTGAAAATCGATATTTCTGTTCGATATATGTTGAAATTATCATTCAATAAAAGGCAGTTTTCAATTAACTTTAACCGCATTTTTTAATGAAGATTTCTATTTGTCTACCTGTATTTCATCAATATTACAATTAGAATAAAAAAATGCAGTAATGTATATGTTAGTAAATTTTGACTTTTTTGAATTATTAATGTTTAGGACTTATGTCATTTAGTTTTTCGAAAATTCAGAAAAAACTCTTTGATTTAAATTTTTCTAAGAACTTAATTGTTATTTGTCTACCGATAAAAAAAAACTTATTAGAAATTGATGAAATTACTCAAAAATGTCACAAATCGATAACGATTTGTGACATTCAAAATATATAAAAAAATTCAAAGTATATAAAACAGTAATGGTACTTGGAAAACAAAATTCTGATACACATTATTTCGAGGGTACAAATTACGTACAATTACCTGCAGTCAGTCTTGAAAAGCAAATTTCCAAAATTTTTCTATCAATGAGTTATACAGGAATATTAAAAAATTTCGAAACAAATCGGTACTAAAAAAATAAAATTCTGATATTCAAAGTACAAATTTTGTCCAATTACTTGCAGTCAGTCTCGAACCAAAAATTCCTCATATTTTTCACTAATGAGTTATACAGAAATATTAAAAATTTTTTTGCTACCACTGTAAAAAAACTTTTTCCACATTCTCTCCTTGGAAACCCAGAGGCAAGAGAAATTTTTTGTCTCCGTTTGTAGTAGCGCAACACCAAGGCGAAATTTTGTCGCGCATCCTGACACCAAAAGAACAGTGGCCACCGCGGTTCGTTCCCCGACGAGCCGCGCGTAAAAAGTTAAGGCTCGTGAGAACCGGGCTCTCGAGAACGCGATCCCATCGGCGAGGCCACAGCCGAACTATTCCGAATCCCGCCTATTACTTTCTTGCCCCGACATTTGTCAAATAATATTGCACTTTTATCGATTAGCGTGTACCGAACGATGGCCATAAATTTTCAATGGTACGCGCATTTCTTACGGTCGCGGTTTAATTGAAATTTATCTAAATATGTAAGGACGCAAAAATTCGCCGATCGCCTTATTATTCATGTTGTCGTTGAAAATTTTAACGACGCTTTCCACTTCCCTTTTGTCGGCGCAATAAGCGAAAATCAAAAGTACAAACCACACTTCACAAAAATCTGTGTATTTTTTGTTACATTTTTATTTTGTTGAGCTTTTTTTTTGGCAATGATGATAGAAAATTTCAGAAGATTCAAAAATAGAAAAATTTTTTCATCACTTATAACAACGGTGAGTTTTCCAATTTTTATTTTAGTGATCATTTCACACTTCCAGGCAATAAAATATTGTCCGACAAATTTTGGTTTTCATAACTTTGACTATGTTCTTTACGAATCTTTCATTTTCTGTACTAATCAGGAAATACTTTATTATTTCGATTTCTTCAATACCGAAAATTTTTAAACATTGACGAAAGGTTATATGAAAATATCGAAAATCGAGAAAATTGAGGGATGTATCGTATAACAGTAGCGAAACCAACAGGCGACCAGAGTTTATGCAGGGGTGGCTGGTTTTTATCGTGATTGCCGGGCGCCGAATTTGTCGCCACATGTTTTATTGTACGATGAGATCGAAGGGTTCGATGCGCCCTGCACCCGGGTCAGGGGGGTGAGAGGGAGGGAGGGGGCAGTGTGAAAGGGGAGGGGTATTGCAATAAAACGCTCGCGTTAAACGTGTCACTCAACGTCACGTCGGTGATGTTGATTTTTCAGGAACGTAGACCCGATAAGCAAGTAATTAATTCGTGTTTCCGTTTTGAAAAACAAAAAAAAATTGAAAAATATTTTTTTTTTTTTTAATATTTCATTTGATGATTTGAGTTAACTTGAATGTTTTTTATTGTCATTGAATTGAATCCTTTTGACAGGCTTATAGAAAAAGGGGTTTTGAGAGTTGAAACCCCTCCAGAAATAAATGTTGAATTATTTGATACTTCATGTAAAATACAACAACAGGAATAATGAACATAGTATTCATGTAAAATGCAATAAATAACAGAATAATACGTTGAAATAACAATTATGATAATAAAAAAGAACTAATCAATAAAAAAAAAAGAACGAAAAAAAAAATGAAAACAGGTGAATAATTATCAAAATGGACTAGATGAAACCGAGAGAACGTAACGAGTAGTTTTCTGTTAGTTTTCAAATACAAATAGACTTGAAGATTGTTGAAATTCATGAACTCAAAAATAACAGAAATTCTGACTCCAAAAGTATTATAATTATAAAAGTTTGAAAAAAAATATTTTGAAAAATCGTTTTAATCTAGTCAATATAAAAAAATAGAATTGAAAAAAATGATACAAATCTCTTGAACTTTGAATTCTGGAGCATCGAATTTCAGAAATTTAGACAGAAATTCAAAAAAATACTAAAACGTAATACAAATTATAAACAATCTCTGAAAAATAATGAAAGTATAAAAAACTATCTAAAGAACTGTTTTTTGAAAAATCTAGACAAAAAATAAAAATCTATAACAATACTAAAGAATGCTACCAAATATTATAGACACTATTAAAAATATAAAAATATAACAAATCTATGAAATATTTGAAAACTACTTAGATGTAACTTTTGCAGTCATCTTTAAGAATACAATAATAAACTATCGCTATAATAAGCAATTACCGAAAAAAAAATAAGAACAATCAATTATTAGAAATTCCTTGAAATAATATTTCTAGAGCATCGAACTTAAAAAATTTTTGAACCTATCTCCGAATGAATAAGAAGTCGATAGTTACACTAGAAACTCAAAATTGTTACAAATTTCTATATTGCAGCATCGAATTTTGAAAATCAGTAGATTAAGTCATGAAAATACAAAAAAATTTTTAAAATACCACAAATTAGGAATTCTTGAAGTACAAAAAAAATATGTATTTTGGGATTTTTTATTTTTGACGCACTGCTGTCGATGATGAAATTTTTGAATTATACGAATTTCAGAGTTTCAAAGTTATATAAATTTAAGAGTTAAGATTTGAAGGTTTTTCATGTACGTAGTTAAAATAATGGAACTGGATTTTGTCTTTTTTTTATACTTTCAGTATTTTTCATATTTAGAGATCTCTAAAATTCGATACTATAAGAATTCAAGTTTTTTAAAAATTTTCGATATTTTACATACCTTTAAGTAAATAATATTTTTAAGAAACCCTCGAAACATTTTTTCTGCCTACGCCTACTGCAAACCTTTTTTGCGGTGAATTCACTTTTCAATTCTCAAATGTCGTCCTTGTCACTTGACAAATATGCTTTTTACATTCCAAGATGACAAAATTTGACGAGTTTCCAATTTCGAGTTCTCATAACTCAAAAAAGTATCTCTTTTTTCATAAATTGAAGTGACTAGGTCAGTACGTCTTTGGAAGCTATGTGTTTTCGTGGATCCGAGCACGTGGTCGTCTCGGAAACGCGCAATCGATGCACCCGGACACGATCTCCTCGGGGCGCTCGGTACTGAGCGACCGGCCAACCGATCGATCTGTATTCATAAGTCGTACGGCATAAAATACACTCGGCATGTACATGAATCAGATAACTGTCAGTGCCGCTCGGCCCAGCGATGTCTCAATCGGCTCGACTTCCCCCGCGATTCGCACCTGGATTTACATTTCTCTCGTCATTCGTCTTCTCCGGCGACGATCATTAACGCCCGAGGCAAAAAAATCCTTGCCCGGGGAATCACAATGACGCTTTTTTCTACTCGCGATCCTTTTTCGTCCACGTCCCAATCGATTCGCCACGCCGTGCAAGAGTTTCATTCGCTAATCCGCATAACTTTCGCGCGGCCTCTCGATTCTTTCGTTTTATCCCGGGCGGCCGCCGACGCGTCGTGCATCATCGGGATTAGGAGGATTCACGGCGCTGGTCGTTTTCCCCGGGCGACGAAAAATTCTGGGAAAAAGAGCGAGGCAATGATGAGAACTCCGAGTAAAAAATAGAGAAATGATACGATAGGAAAGAAATTCGATATGGAACAATAGTGAAAGTCATTTGTTGCTTCTTTTTAGTTGCTTTTTAGATTCTTCTTTCTTTTTACTATTACCTACTTTTTTTCAGTGGAGATAATTCTTGTTACACGCGAATGAATTTAATGAGTTTTAACGTTAACGAAAGTGGGTAAGTAAATTTGTGTTAAAATTTTCATCAAAAATATAACGTTCCTTTGACTCGTGTATTGGAATCTTGTGTTCCACTTGAAAGGTTCGGAAAATAGCTGGGAAATCAGGGAAACTTTATTATATGCGCTTAGATCGGCGGGGCGATTTAACGGGCGCGACAAATCACTTTTGCCCAACTCGTCTGGTATTTATCGTCCATCGACCGAGAAGTGACATCGTGAGGTTTAGAGGCTAATAACTAAAGTGTAACTAGCCACCCACGCTTCATCATCCACTCCGCAAAGGTTAACGCCGTGCAACATCGCGCTCTAAATCATCCGCGTCGCGCGGCTCATTTATTAGAGCGACTTCTCTTTCTGCCTTGCGTTTTCTCGGCCATTCTGAAGTTACGGAGGCGACAACCGAGTTGCGAGACCTCGGATTCGAAATTCTGCATTTGATGTAAAAATCGGTAATATCATGCGTATTTTCGTTGTCTGATGATAAAGGAAAAAATTGATAGGAAGCTGAGTGTCTCTGAGAAAAAATGTACCTAATGTTTCAAAAATTTTAGATTTAGACTATCAAAACAGAACCTACTTTATTGTATCGAAAGCTGATGAACATTTTTTTCTGTATTCGATTTAATCAGTTTCACTGGCAGAGACGAAGTTGAAATTTTTTCTGAAAAATCCCTAAAAACCTTTCATGCACACCGGATACCGACACATTCATTTGCATCCATTCCATGGGGAGAAAAAAAAGCGGGGAAGACGAGGAAGTCGGGTAGTATCGGGTTTCGCAGGTCCTCGAAAAAACGCCACGCGATATCTTGGCCGGATAACGAAATCGATACCCGCGGCATCGTCGGTGAAATACGTCGACAAATAACACGAGTCGCGATCCGGAAGACCCCGAAATCGAGGGAGGGTCATTGAACCAAAACACGCGTTTTCGCCGCGCCACGGAACACGACGCGAAAAAGGAACATCTTCAACGATTCACCGACTATTTTCGGAACCTGGAATTTCACTTTCGCTTTTTGGCCCGGCGACGCGGTGCTGACGTTTATAATCGAAATTGTACCCTCGTATGTGCAGTGGTTAAGAAAAAAAAAGGTGAAATAGTGAGGTTATTTGGCAACGATTTCTATGAGCTCAGATTAAATTCGATAATTGTATCAAGACTTCATACGTCGATAAGATAAAACACATTCAGTGCACATTATTATTACCGAGTCTGTAACTGAAGTAGGTATGCTAAGGTAGTTCTAGACATTTGAGTGTAAGTTCTCATGACATGAAGCATCTTTTTTTATTTAAATTGATGTGTATGATATAGATTATCGTTCATTTTCAAAAGCTCAATAATGAAATCCTTTCGGGTTTCATAAATTTTTGAAGTCACAACTATATTAATTGAAAAAAAAGAAACTCATCGTGTACTTTATTAATTCAAATGTTAATTGTTTGCACTCGCAAAATGAAAAAAAAGGAAAAGTTGATGCGGTGCATGTGGATTTTGACTAGGGTATGCGAGAGGTATGAAATTTCGCGCTCGATTGGAAAAAGCCGTCATAGGATCCTCGGCCATTGGGGATTAAACAAAGTCCGTGGCGCAGCACGTGGCGCCTGATCGCGTTTTCGGCATCACAGTACATTAACCTGATTCGAACGGTAAATTAACTGTGATTGAGAGACTTTGTCTGTCCAGTTTTCCACTGGAACTCAACAAATAATTGCTTCAATCATTTGTAATGATTTGGATATTTTTTATCAGTTCTGCAAGAGCCATTGTAGTAATTGGGCTGAAGAGAGTTCCAAAATATGTACTTTTTGAAAAATTTTTTTTTATATTCAATCAAAAATTGACTATCAAGGAATTATGTGATATACTCTTAAAAAACAAAAAATAACTTTTTGTGTTACAACGTTTTCATTTTCGATCACTTGTCATTTTCAGGTTTACAAAAGGAACAATTTGAGATTTTAAACAAAGTTTGAGCTGAAAAGTAAGATTATTATTCTAGTTTGACAAAGTTCGATATGCACTGTAAAACATCCTGTACATTGGCAATCTGGATTTAATTAAAAAAGATTGAGAATGTTGGGAAATTATGAATATGTACGAGAACTGTCGATTGGTATTACTAAAATGAGATGCGTATTTCTCATGACAACGACGTCGTCTAGGTCGACAGTGAAACTCTATTTAAGGGGCCCGACTTGGGTCACTCGACGTAGCATCATCGAAATAACCTTCACATATGCGCTCCGAAAATAAACCTCCTTATTCTCATCCCGTCGAAGCATACTCGCTCTTGGAGACTTATTATGATTTCTAACTTCAAATTTCTACACTTCACAAAAGCCTGAAAACTTTCTCATTCACTGGTGTTTTTTTTTTTTTTGGCACTTAAATATTCATTATTGAGTGAAAACGTGAACTTTCGCAATAATAATAATACTACTATGTCGATCTAGATTGCGTGGACCCTGACTTTCTTCTATAAAGATAAAATTCAGTTTTCATTGAATTGAAAAAAAAAAAAAAAAACTTTAACTTTAACTATAGAATACGGAAAAAAAATATATTTCCGTGAAATCATTTATCTTTTCTTGATTAAGTTTTCCTTTTTTCATGTACAAGTCTTGAATCGTTTTATTTCAGAGCTCCTAAAATTCAGTGATAATTGAAACCTCTGTTTTAATGACTTCATGGTCTCTTGAAAGCCGGAAATTTTGAGGTTAGTAATCACGAAATCCGCGACTATTCCACACGCTGTTAACAAGAAGAGGAAGTCGTTTCTTAGGAGATGGCTCGCGCAACGTGACGTTTGTAATTTTAGACGATAATCTGAAGGGGTTGCGAAACGGGGTGGTCGCGGGCCGTATCGTTCTCGCGTTGATTTACGCAGCGACCCGCGAATTTTTACTGCCGCGTTATAGAGATTTAAGTGCGGCCAATTATACGTTTACGCGAGTAACCGCGTTGTCTGACACGCTCTTTCACCGCCATCTTTGCGTCCTCAGCTTTTTTCTCTTTATCGACCGAGTCACATTTCGCATTTTTCGGGGGATGCGCGGGCTAAATTTAGGGGGAAGTCTTGGCGAAGATGACGATTTTCTATTTTCAGGCGACGCTTTCCCCTCCCATTTTTTATTCTTTTTGTCACTTTTGACGTGACAGCCACTCGGCTATCGAAAAATATTTTACTTGGTTTTTTTTTTTCATGTAGCATTGCGGATTTCGAATATGAATCTGTTTTGAGTTGTTTTTTCCTGAGATTTTCGAAACTCGCTGAATTTCTATTGGTTTTCTTTGAAAAGTTTGTTCAAAACATTCACAAAATGATGGAACAATTATTTATGTGTTACAGGTGATGCGAGTAACGCGAGTATTGGTAGTGGTGAAGGGACGGGGGAGGAAGACGACGATTCGTCAGGAAAGAAGAACCAAAAGAAACGGGGGATTTTTCCTAAAGTCGCGACGAACATCCTCAGGGCGTGGCTCTTCCAACACCTCACGGTAAGTCTCATTTTTCAATGTGAATTTCATGCAAAAGAAAAAACGACACATTTTTAAGATTTCACGGACCAACGATATTCGTAGTTAGCTTACTTAAAAGTAAATGTTAAGCCTAAAAACTCGACAAATTCATAAGTTGAGTTTTCCTCACAGTATAGGGTATAAAAACCGTAGAATTTTTTCAAACCTTTTGTCCAAACCTTCGAAAACCTTCAATTACACAAATAAAACGCCTACTCCGACTGCCAAGTTCGTGAGAGAAAAGACGACTAGGGAATTCGGCGACAGGCATCCGCATCCGATGGTGCATGCATTAGAGCTAAGGACCCGCGTCACATTCAGTGCACGCATTTCGTCGCCCCAAAAGCGCCCCGCAATGCATCGTTATAATGGCATTAGCCGAGCCGCTGCAATGTGATTACCACTCTCGCAAGGTAACCTGATCAGCGCCGAAACACGTTACGCAACCGCGGCTCCCTTAATCGCGTTGCCCTTTTTGCGGCTCGTGTTACCATCAGTGAATCATTTCTGGTTTTTCCATTCTCGGGAGTGGGGCGCAGGGGTGGAGGGGGAGTTGCTTTCTTATTTCCGCATTAGAAGATTAGGCCTTCACCCGGGGCTCCGTTTTCATCACGACCCCTTAAGCTGGTACAGCGACGTCGAACGACGCACTCGAGCGATCGGTAATCATATCTGATGAAGCGTAAAGAGCGATGGATGTGGTTCAAGCGTGATTTTATTTGACTTTTATTATAAAAATAGTAGAGTGTACAGACACCAGGTTGACATAATCCCTAATATTAGCAACAAATGTTAATCTATGAAGGACATCAATATTATTTGCAAAAAATTAGTCAGAAGACTCTGATGAAGGCGAAACATCTAAAGTAAAGAAGTTTTTCATTTCACAATCGTGAAATTTTCGCAAGTCATTAGTAACGTTTTGATAAACGAAATTTTCAAAATGATTTCATTTTTTTTCGAAAAAGGGTCAAAATCAGCGAATTCGCATCTTACCTTACTTTTGAGTATTACTTAAATTACTTAAACAATATTAGTTGTGAAATCCCATATTGCAATTTGCACCTTAGAGTTTCTCACTAACTGTTATCCCCACTTCATAACCGTCTCGAAATTGTTGTGATCCCTCTTCTCAGATTCGACATATTTTTTCCTCTTCCCAAAAAAAAAAAAACACCCAAGGGATTCCCTCGTCGCCAAAGTCTATTGAATTCAGCAGAGAAAGATCGCGGATATCTTAAACAATTTGCATATGCAATCCTGACGGCCGTTTTTTCCGTCGTAAAAGTTTCGCCCCGCAAGTTGCCGGGTTTTCCTTGTGCCGCGGGCTGCCACGAGCGTTTTATGTCGCCATAACCATAGCGCGCTATGGCCCACTTAGATCCTCTATCTCGGTACACCGCCGCGACTGACATGTATTGTCCCGCCGCCCCGCGACCCTCCTGCCCACCGAAAAGACACTTCCGGAACGAAGCGACGTCCTTGAGACGTCAAGGGCGCGTCCTTGAAAAGGTCAAGTGGACGGCCCAAGAATGGGGGCAAAAACGACGCCGGGAAATGCGGGAAAGCTCGGGTACGGAGATCCTTGGGGACAATTCTTTCTCTCCCCGATTCGGGAGACGACACGACGCGCGCGTTGTCACCCTATCGACTTCGAGGCATTTGCATACATCGAGAGACACTTTTCCGAGTGAACAAATCCACGGGTTTTTTCATCATCGCGCGAGATTTGGTTCGGATAAAATTGTAGAACGGGGGCTGGTTTTTTATAGCTGGTTCGGAGCAGGTATTGTGAAAGTGATTTATGAGTTTTTTCTTTTTATGAGTTGATTTTTTTACATTCAATCGAGAGGATTGAAAGAAGTGTTTGGTAGAATGTTTAAATATGTATGGTGTAATGGTAGTGATGTTTGTTTATTTTATTTTTACTTTATTGTTGAGGAATGGGTGCAATAAGTACACTTGTTTTTCAGTGTAGTAGGACTTAAATATTGCTTAAAAGATTTAGAGGTTTTCAATATTTAATGATGTATGTTGTTTATGAGATTGAAATTTGCACCCTTGAATGAAAAACAATTATTTGTGAAGTTTATGTCATTTCTACTTTCGGGGCCATAGAACTATTTTAATGAGGGATTAAAAGTTCTTGATTTTGAAATAATAAATACAAATGTTTACCATATTCAAAAAATTATTATTAAAATAATAGTCATTTCTTAAATTCTAAAATTTGCAAGTGTGATTTTAAGATCAGCATTTCAAATTAATCGGAATCGTGAGTTTCATAATATTGTAATTGACAACTTTATTTTCGAAAAAATTAAGACATGATATCAGAATAAAAATATGATTTATGTCTTCGAAACTCAAGGTCACCATAAAAATCCGTCAATGCAAATGGATCATCAATAATTTTTTTTCGATATTTTCCTCTTTTCACTTCTATAGTAGAGACCTGAGGATAGAGAAAATTTTTCATGTCTAATTCGGTAAATTTTGGAATTTGAAAACTTTCATGAATTTTCAAATCATTGTGATATTGTAGATTTTTTACATTTTGAAATCAAGCTACGGTACTTTAGAGTATTTTGAAATTTACAAAAGAACTAAAAATCTTATTCAATTATCACAATTCCGAAAACAGTTATTAAATTATAACCAAATAACGTTTTATGAAAATCAACAGCATTTAGTAAATATATGAAAATACAATATTTTACTGAATAACTTAGTTTTTTTCTCAAGCTATGCAACGCATTTACTGTAAAATTTCATAATACTTGCACAAAAAGATAACTCAATTTTCATATGACTTCTTATTTATCGACTTTCAATACATATAAATAGTATTTTGATACTTAATTTAAAAACAAATTTTATAAGATGATAATTCGATCATCAAAATGTGAATTGGGTTAATGTTTCAGAACTTTAAATTACGAAAGTGAATAAATAGATATTTTTCTTTTTATTCATGTTTTCTACTTGATATTTTTCTCATTTCACACTTTTGTTATTGAAGTTCAAGGATCCATCAAATTTTTTACGCTCTTTATGTGCGATTTAACAAAATCTTAAGACGTATCTAAAATCTTTGTTAAAGCTTTTTCACTGTTAAAATCTGAGGATAATATAATTTAAATTTCTTTTTGCGAAAACACAGGATGGAAAAATTTTTTTTGACCTAATAAAAAATAGCTATCGTAAATACTTAAAAATCTAAAAAATCTTGATAATTGTAGTAAAAAGGAGGGTCATTTTTCTAAATTCAAAGAACTGAATAAATTTGTATTGAACTTCCATGGATTTTTGTTAGGAATTTCAAACATTTTGTAAATAGATTAATACGTATCCTTACAATGTTTATAGAATAATTTTTTTATACTTGTATTTTATTAACTTACTCTGTAAGTGAATAATAATGTTCATGTAATGTAATGAATAATAAAATTTATTCTGAAACTCTTTTTCCATTCAAAAGTGTATTTTTCTAGCAGAATATACCCACAGAATTTTAAAAACTTGTTCATCAGATTATGATTCGTTTATCATTCCATAAATAATATCAAACTCACAAAACCTGCCAAAAAATGCACTTAAAGTTCTCAACCAGCTCCATTTTGTTTCGAAAATCGAATTCCCTTCCTGAAGCAGACTCGGGATGGTCGCGCATCACCATAATTACAGGATCGAGCGAAGCGGAGCGTTGGACGTGGCAGCGTATTATATTCAAATTTCGAAGCGCGCGCAAGGGTTGCCCTAGCCCAAGATAGAAACTGAAAGAAGAAAAAAGGGGAAAAAAGGAAAAAAAAACGAGGGATGGAGTCGGAAACAGAAAACGACGAGCCCCGAGAGAGGAAATTACGTCGTCTGGCTTGACCCCTCCATCACCGTTCCCTCGCCATTGGGAACGGCCAAATGGCCGCTTCGTTGAGCCCGAGCGAAGAATGACCGTGATGTACGAATCAGGAACCATGTGCTCGACTATCGCTCCTTGGGTTTTTTCTTTTCCTTTTTCCATTTCTTTTTTTTAATTTTTATTTTTAATAGCTGCGGTGCAGGTGTTATCTCGTCAGTGGAGAAGAGGGTGGTTGATCATATGATTGGGAAGTGAGAGGTCTAGACGATGAAATGATCGTTAGATGATTATCAAATCGAATTGTATTTGATTGATAAGCAAGTTGTATAACGAGTGGAAAATTGATGATCTTGTTATTGATAGGAAAATTTAAATTAACCTTGGACTTTAGAATCGTTTCTAACAATAGTTTTTTTAAGGGATAAAAAAGGTGAAAATTTTGATATATTTACATGATTCACATTATTATCATGATTTTTCGATATTCAGAAATGGAGCATTGTTGTCGCAACAATTATTCTTCATGTTTATACAAATTCTGAAAATTTGAAAAAATAAACTCAACTGTAATTTGGATGTTGATATTCAAAAAACAACAATTTTTCAGTCGTTTCTTGGTAAACAGTTTTGGAGTTCTCATGACTAAGCGTATTTTGTTTGATGTATTATAGAGAAATTTTCTAAAACTCCTATCACGCTAAACAGTTTATGAATTTGAAAAAAAATTCCAGCATTAGCTCTAATGTGAAATTAAAAAAAAAAAATTAATAAAAAACTCTGGAACATCATGTTTGTATTAAATTGCCTTTTATATATGAGTAACATTGCTTTTTTTTCACTTCAATAAAAAATAAAATTTTTTTTTAAACCATGGAATACATTTAAAAAAAATGGAATATTTTACTGTCACATCAATAATTTCATGTATATGAATACGAATTATAAAAATGTTGAGTTTTTGAATTCCTTCACTGTAATTACAATTTTTACTGTCACGAATCTAGAATTCTTCATAGTTTTTATCAAACAGTTTTGAATTTTCATAATGAAGTTAATTTCTTCTAATATATTTTCAATCAAATATCCTAAATTTCTTATCATACTAATGTGTTTATGAATTTGAATGAATTTTTTTAGGTTTTTCTAAAATCTGAAATTACAAAAGTTAAAAAGCTCTTAAACAACATTTATGTAATAAATTACTTTTTTCCCATGCATCCGTAAAAAAGGCCACTTTATTTCTATGGAATGCAGAAACAAAAGCCCCTTTTTGGGGTACTCGGAAATCAGCGGGAAATATCAACAAAAACCCAAGGAAACATTCATTAATCACGGATCAGGCAACTTTCTTCCCTGTGATCCGGGATTTATGAATATTTCAGTACTCCAAAAAGAGGATTTCGTTCTTGCGTTCCATAAAAATAAAGTAGCCACTTTTACACATGCACGGGAAAAAATATTGTATGCTACACGAGACTCTTGCAACTCTTGCAATTGCGCACTCGCTTCGCTCGTGCCCAAACTTTGCACTCGTTGGAATCATCATTTTTCTCCCTTGTAGCATAAATATCTATTTTTTATATAAGTTACATCGCTTGTTTCACGCAAACAAGTTAAGACATTCATAAATGAAATCCATAGTTGTTTGCAGCTTCAGAAAAAAATGTAATTTTTTGAAAAATCATGGCATCTATCCAAAACAAATTTAATTTTGCTGTCATAGAAATTATTCTATAAGTTTGAAATAAATACTAAAAATTTTAAATTTTTATATTATACTCCACTGTAATTTCACTTTGAACTTTCACCTATTGAAAATTTTTCGTATTTTTTTCGATGAACGATTTCATTTTTCATAATAAAATCAATATTGTCTAATATATTCTTCATACAGTTTTATCGTACTCCATATTTTATAAATTTGAGTAAAAATTTTTCGGTTTTTTGTTAAATCTGAAATCTAAAAAAACACAAAAGCACTCCAAACAACATTCATGCAATAAATTGCCTTTTTCACATAAGTAACATTGCTTGTTTCACTCAAAATACGTTTAGACATTCATAAATAAAATTTATAGTTCTCCGCAGCTCCAGAAAAAAATGAAAAATTTTCGAAAAATAACGGTATATATCTAAAGCCAAAATTCTCTAAAGTCAACCCATTTTATCGTCCACGACTCCATTGCAAAGCGGCGGCGCATTAGAACGAAAGTGCGCACTGTAATTTTCAATATCGACGAAAGTGGACGAGGCGGAGAGCAAAAGAACCGAGTGGAGGTAGGAAAAAAAAGTCGAAAAAAAAGGCGAGATCCGAGGGTGTCCACCGTCGCCGCCCAGTTGAGGGATTAAAAGCGATAAATTTCACAAAAATAAGGGCTCAACTTGTCGTCCTTCCGCGACAGTATAATCCGGGACTTGCGCGTATCTCGTAGAAAATAGCGCCGGGAAATTCGCCCTGAAAAAACAAGTTTTTGAAAATCTCGTGGAAACCCTCAACGGCTTTACATTTTCAATGTTGCAATGTATTTTGAAAATATAGATAATCGAGTAATTCAAGTTTCTTTCAAAAATTTAAAAAAATTGAATTTTCAACTTCAGTTGGAGATTTTGAAACTGTTTGAAAATGAGTGTAATAACAATTTTACATTTGCAAAGATTTAAATTCGAGAAAGTTTTGTAGCTTTTCCGACCTCGAATTCGCTGATTACGACGTTAGGGCAAAAACGTGAGACGTTTCGCGATCGGTATCAACGAGGGCATTAACAATTCATGTGTGCGAAGTCGTGGAATTAGCATGTGAAAACGCTCATTTGCCGGAAGGCACCCGAAGCTACCCTTTAAATTAATCTCATTATGTATGCGCAGTACGTTCGCCGGACATTAGCGCCTTCAAACCTTTAAGTCTGAGCCATTATGACGCGCGAGAATCGTGATTTTACACATCCATATGCAAAAGCTGTATAAGGGATTTGTAATTTCGTTGGCCTCGATTGAACGAGAAAAGCATGACGTGTTGAGAATCGTTTCCTAGATACTATCGAAATTCTTAAGATCATCTACAAGCTTGCAAATATGTAAATAGTGAGAAATATTGAAGCAGAAATAATAAATGTCCTATAATACTTATTATTTTTATTGATTTTTTTTGTATTTTGAAAGAATCAGGCATGTTTTTAAAATTTTGTACTAACTTTCAAAAATATAAATAAATTCTAAGTGCATTGCAACAATATATATGTATGTGATTTGAAATGTTTTTCATTAATTGTTGTAAAAATGTTGATTTATTCTGAAAAAAAAATTAAAGTGCTGTGACTTTTTTAGTTTGAAATAAATAATAATAAATTTATGTAAGCTAGCTATTTTTGGTGTACTTATAGAGTTTCATGAAAACAAAAAATAAACAAAACTGTATAATTAAGACAGTACGAGGTTTGTTCAAAAAGTATCGCGAATTTCATGTTTTTTCAAGAATTATTTATTTATTCATGAATATCTATTTTGTCCCCTTCAAAGTAAT
>JAPYZL010046284.1:0-27880 GCA_030522825.1 Platygaster orseoliae
GTAAAAAGGTTTTTTTTTAAATAAATTTATTCATGACAAATATTTGTAATGAATTTTTTGTTGAATTTGTCCGGATTTTGGTGGCGCACCCTGTAGATAATTGAAATTCGATTCTTTAATAATGATATTTCTTTTTACAATTTCCGACTAAATTCAATTGAGAACGAATCCAACGAACATTCGCAAACCTTCTCATGTATCGATTTGTACAATAATTGAATCGTTAATTGTAAACGTTTTCATAAACGAACGTTTAGCTTTTTGCGAGAAAAAGGCACGAAACGTCGTTGAGAGACGGAAAAAGGGTAAAAAAACACTATTCCTTTTCTCCCGAGACTCTCACGTTTCTATCATTTCCAACTTTTTCAACTCCTCGCTTTGTCTTTCGTCTTCGTAATCCTCCTTTTAATCTTCAGCCGTTCCAAAACTTTTCAGGCAAATTTAATTGCGACTCGTGTCGCGAGGCGAGTGTACATAACAAAAAATTTCTCATTACGCTCGAGTTCCGCGACGTTATCAAGTTTGATGAAAATTTCAATCAACTCAACCGTACAGCTCTGGACCCGATCCGGATATCGCTTTGAAAATTCATATTTTTTGTTGGGCGTTGGACATAACACTTTTTTTGTGCTTTTTGAAAATTGGGTAAATGGTTTGCTTGCAGGAAAGCAAAATGGATCAGTATCGGCGGCGGAACACAATTCGCTACCATATTCGCAGGAGTCACGGCATGCGTCTTCACTGGCACTTCAAGGAAATGCGACGCCTCGAGCTGTTTCCCAGGAAGACATCAGCCGGTGAGTTTTACCAAATTTTTATATCAATGGTATTTGGGATATTTCAAGTACCTCTAATAACGGTATCATTGGATTATGAGTTCGTTTTTTTGGAGCATTATTGTCATAAAACGAGTTCGTAAAAAAAATAAAAACATTTATTTGAAATTATTTTTATTTTTAGTTCATGGCGATTAATTGGGATCTTCTTGAAAGTGATGAGGGTGATTGTCCGGAAAAAAGTGTTATGTTACTTAGTTATAATGGAACAGAATTTCTTTCAAGCTTTTGATACATCATATTTTTCACTTTTCAAAAAACTGCACTCAAAAGTGCAGAATTACTATAAAGTCTCAATTTTTAAAAATATTTTTAATTTTTGTCATTTCCCCATAATTAATAATGCATACTAAAAAAATGTTTATTCAAAATTTCAAAATCACCGTAAATTTCGAATTTTGCCCTATTCACTTTTAATTTTTTTTTCTTCTTCATGATCAGTGTAAAAATAACTGTTAATCATTTGTAAAATTCTAATAATAATGATAACCATTATCGATTTTTTTTTTTCTGAAATTCACAAATTAATGACTTCAGGAGTATGAAGTTCCCGAAAATTTTCAATTACGCGAGTAATTCATCTATTGTTGAAGATAAAATAAATTTTCCTTTGAGAAATACATATCACATCCTTGTCCCATAGACTCTGCCTACATGCACGTAGTGATTTGCATGGGGATTCGTGAGGTGACGCGAGGCAAATCGAGGGTGCGAAATCCGGCGCTGGTTTTATTGACGAGGGGATCAATGCAGCGCGCCCGGAGACAAACACGGCAATCACGTTCTCGAAATGCGCATTTGCATTTTGTCACGTAGTTAATTATGAAGCGGATATTGTGCCTTAACCCTGCAACAGGCTGTTCGAAGATATTTTCGAAAAACCCTTTCTTATCAAACAAAATGTCTGTAATTCTGAAAGAATCAATCCTCATTCGAGCCAAAAGCCTTGACAGATTGATTCAAAATATAAAACTCACAAATAAAACATTATTTGTGTTCGAAAGAAGCAAATCTTTCATCTGCCATTTTCAAAGAATAAGTGAGTTCAATTTAATCAAGTCTCATATTTTCTGTGATTTCTTGTCCTTCTGGAATATTTCTTGATACGTGTCAATACAAACGGAAAACCAATTATCCCAGCTACTAAAGCAAGCGTGTCTACGTGCTTCGAGTTCACGTCCCTTGCGACACTCGCATTATCATGTTGATGCTCTCAATAATATTGCGCATTCGCCCTCAAACGCAGATTTGATCATCCTCTGTATCCCTCTTGTCTCGCTTTGCTGCCGACGGAATTGTCTCTATTCAAGATAACGGTTCCGTATCAGAGTAGAAAATCAGCTTAAAACGTATGTCGGGTTACCAGAATCATCAGGATTAAGAACCAAGTCATCAATCAGTTGTAGCAATGAATGATGCCTCCTTTTTTATTGGAACGGTTTTACATTTATTATCATTAAACGCACTCTTACTTCCCCCTCTTTTTTTTTTATTCACGAAATAATTTCAGTCTAGGATAATCGAATTCTAAAAATCTATATCAACATCTATGAAAACAGCGAAAAATACTGAGAGTACTACAAATAAAAATTCTTTTCGATCTATGGTTTCGAACTAGTAAGAAATGAAAACACATAGAATGATTAGAATTCATAATGTATTTAATTGATGGAATTTGTGAATTATGGAATTATTAATAATAATAAAAAAATCCAAACTATTCACAATAAATAAAAACTACAATATCTAGGCGTGTCCTTCAACACTATCTTATCAATGACAAGGTAACAGTAAAAATTATAGACCTTGTAATTAAAATTCATAGTTACAATCGATTTCGTCAAAAAAAAAACATAAAAAACTAAAGAAGTCATTTAGAACCTACTTGAAATCAATAAAACGAAATTAAATAATGTTATAAAAAATCATACCAAAAAAATTTACATTATCTGCACGTGGAGTGGCTTATACATTTCTCGTATTTCTTTCTTCTGTCTTTCCGTTTATAATATCGTTCTTTAGTTTAGAATAAGTTCGTGTGAAGAGTGAATGTGCATAACTATTATTTCATTTTTCATCTTCTCAACTACAGTTAAATTAATTTAGAATTTGACAGTCAAGAACAGTTAGTTTTATCTCCTTAAATGGTGGTGTTTTACAATTTTACCTTGTGAGAGGTTTCTTTTATTTTACCTTGATTCATATCTTTTCACTATAATTTTGTAATAAACTATTCAATTTATGAATATCAAATGGTTCTGGATGACTTCTTCAGTTTTCTACGTTTTTTTGACTAAATTGATTGTAATAGTGAATTTTTTAATTATAAATTCTGTAATTTTAACTGTTACCTTGTCATTGATGTGATAGTCTTGAAGGACATATCAAGACAATGTGATTCTTATTTATCGTGAGTATTTTGAGTTTTTTCGAGATGATAGCTGATTGAAAAATTTGATTTTATTTATTTGGTGATTTCATTGTATTACATATACATTTCTTATTGGGGCTGTGAAAGACAGTTGAAAGCTAAAAAATTACAATTTTTAAACTCCAATAATTCTATGTGTTCTTATTTCTTACTTCTTTGGCTCCGAGGATCGAAAAGAATTGTTATTAGAAATTCAAACGTGCGCGGAAAAAAAGTAATTGAATCACTGACATTCTTATCGCCTAATCAGCCAATTTCATTTTCCGTGTGCGTAGAGCTTGACTCGGCGAATTTTCGAGAGAGTGATTCCAAAGTAAATTCAATGTCTGAATTAAGTTATACAGCCAAACGGAAGTGTGTTTTTGACGAAATATGGATGAAGCTGAAACTCGGGGACAAAGATGTACATGCACAAAGGGAAGGAGAGAGAAATGAAAAGACCGCGAAGATAGCTGGAGATAAAATGAAAGGACGTTGGCAAGAACTTCCCCATTCACGCGCCACGAAGTCCTAATATTTGTTGGAGAACGTGAGCCTGTAAAACAAGCCGGAAAATTGCTACCAGGTCGAAATATGTTCCTTGCTTCGCTCCCATTGAAACTCGATCCTGCTATTGTTTGAATAGAATCTTAAATACGCTGCTATGTAGTTTCATAACCGAGGATTCAATTTCTAATGAGGAGATTCGATGCCCGACTCGGCGTGCTTTCCAATTTCCACTAGTTTCGTTATTTATTTATTTTTTTTTTCCTTCAATATTTGGTCTTTAATAAAGCAAGGGAATTGGCTGGGGTTTTATAGGAAAAGAGATAAAAAATTTCCTAAAGTAATTTAAATAAAATGTATATAGGTATATCTTCCTAAAATATTTTATATGTCTGAATTTTCATGTTTTCAGTTAATTAATTACGAATCCTCAATTTTTTGTCTCGAATTGTATCAAACTTCTAATGTTTAAATTTTGTTTGAAGGTTGTACATATTGAATTTTATTACTAACAATTAGTTATTATTATGTTTGTATTTAACAGAAGTCTTTTAGTATTTTCAAGTTCTATGATTTATCATGCGTCTTATTTGTCAAACTTCAATTTTCTTAAAAGAATAGCATCTACATAAAATCAGCGGAATCCTATATTTCAAAACATTCAATTGTCTGAATTTTTTACTACAAACGGTAGTTATTAATATTCGAAAAAAAATTTTTTTTATTCTTAGCACTAACTACGTGCAACTTTTGAACTTTTCTAAGCTCAAATAAAAAAAGTTAAAAATATCAAAATATTAAGTTATCAAATTTTGATTTTATTTATTACAGTTTCTCAATTTTATGTCTTGAATTATATGGAATTTGGAAAGTTAGAATTTTGTTTGAAATTTAAGGGTTGTTCATATAAAATATCGACAATTCGTTATATATAAATTAACATGTCATGGAAATATATCGATATTTTTAGTTTCATAATTTTTCATGCCAGCAACCAATTTGGCAATTATTAATTTTTTGCTGTTGGAAGAATTCACATAAAATCAGCGAAATCATGAAGTTCAAAATATTTGATTCTCTCGATTTCATACCGCAAGCAGTAGTTTTTTCTACTGGAAAAGAAACACATTTTTTAACATGAACAATGATTTATTGCAACTTTGCTATACTAAAATATAAGCTTTCAAAATTTACCAAGCGTCATTATAGTTAAAAAGTTGTGAATGTCAGAATTTGATATTACGAGTTATTACATTTAAATTTCTTTCCTAGGTTAAATTTGACATTTTGAATATCATTCTATTCCTAGCACAAATATCATTATGTTATTTTTTAACATTATCAGGTTCGTTTTCCCGTTTATCTTCCGCAAAGCTTAATTCTATAACAAAAGTGTTCATATTTCAATAATTTTACTTTTTAATGCTCATTTTCTAAAACGACACTCAATCGTTGAAAAATCTTCAACATTTGAAAATAGCCTGAATTGTTTTTACCATATCGAACTTCTTACCTTTTTCTAATAAAACTGAACAGTTTGTTCGAAAAATCGATCTTCCGAAAATCAAAATATACCGCTTAAATTAGAAAATATGGATTTTGATTATTTCTGAAACACAAATTTTTTTTCTTGATGCCTTAGAAAAATGATTTGTAAGAAATTTTTATGTATCCGTTTTAAATTAAAGCTATCAAAATCAATAACTAAAAAGTTTGATTATATCAAAATTTCTTCTTTAACAGTTTTAATTTAAAAGTTGAAACTGTTTAACCATTTTAACAATGACCTATATGGAAATGAAATGTTAACTGACGAAACAAAAAAGAGTTTTGTTTGTCATACTTCATTTTTGATAGAAATGTTGTGGATGTCGGAAGAGCTATCCTACATTTGCTGTCAAAGTATTTGGGTTTTTTTTTTTTTTTTTTTTTTTTTTTTTTTTTTTTTTTTTTTTTTTTTTTTTTTTTTTTTTTTTTTTTTTTTTTCTTTTTTTTTTTTTTATTTTTTTTGATCATCCCAAGATTTCTTTGTCCACGAACCTGCTGGACGTTGGTTTTTTGTTTTTTGTTTTTTATTTTTTCTTTTATCTCTTACGCCGAGCTTCCAGATAATCTAAGAGACATAATGGGTGCTCGGGAAAATCGATGCGAGAGCAGAGAACTTGTTTACGAGGGCTCAGAGATTGGACCAAGAGCGCTCTGCGCTAATGTCACCGCTCACAATCTTGATCAATATCCCTCTATATTAGGTGTCAGGTGTATATTTGCAGCGATGCGAGCTAAATCACGCGCCTGCATCTTTATGCGCGAAAATGGCGATAAATTTCACGTGCCGGAAAGATGTCCTTGTTTTGATAAGTGATTTACGAGCTTCGCCAGACTCTCAACTGTTGTTCGCCACTCGATTATACAGAACGCCCGGCTCTTCAAAGGAAAATCTATATTTCCACCTGTTTTCACAGAGCTGTCGAATCGATTGAAGAAAAATCGAGTTTCCTCACAGTGATGGAAAACTAATCCTATTGTCGAGCTATCTCATTATCTTTTCAACAAACAGCTAGAATGCGAGTCCGAGTTTCAACGTGCTCCAGTTTTATGTACGTTTATTAGAAAAACGAAGTTTGATATCACTACGATCTTTGTTCGATCACAACAGACCAGAACTTGTCTCCTTTTTTTTGAAACTACAATGAGAAAATAATGTTCCTGGGGCAATTTTTTCTTATTTTACGAATGGTGCCACGCGTTTATACTTCGTCATCTGTTATGATCAAATTTTAAGACATTGCAATCTTAAGGGGGTCGTCTACTTTTTAGGCCTGATTTTTTACCCTAACTTTATCAATGGATTGAAAGAAAACTACTCAATATTTTTTAATGCGGTTTTTTTCCTGTGGTAGTTTAATTCTTTAACTTTTTACATTGTTTTGTTCATAATTCGTTATGTTCACCCCCGTAGCTAATACACGTGGTTCCCCGGGCTTTCATCGAAAGTGTAGAAGCAGATGGGGTAACCAACTTTGCAGGTTTAGAGTGTTTGAAAAGTGAAAAACCAAACAATTTTGTATTTGTCATTACTTCCATCAAAAGTTGACTCGAGTTTTTTGGATTTTTTTTTTTTTTCAAAATAGCGGACGTACAAAGTAAAAATGACGTTTTTTTACGTATTTTGATCCACAATTATTAATATAAATACTGAATTAATTAAAGTTTTGCAAAAAGCTCGTGTCAACTTTTGGCGACATGTTAGCCGAAAAGAATAAAAAAAAAATTAAATGGATATGTACATTTCTTCTTAGTGAAACCGGTTACCCCATCTTCAAAAACACAAGTTTTGGGAAATCCACTTTAAAGATTATGATGTTTTCAACGCAAAGTTTCGTCTCAAATTGGAAAAACTCAAAGAAAATCCATAAGATTCTCTTGCACACACGTACACGTATAAATAATGATTGATGATAAATCTCTAAAAAAAAATATCGTAGCAGGTTTTATCTAAAGTGACGAAAGTGAGGACGAATGCAGCGGAGTCGCACAAATTTATCGCGTGTGGTTGTATATTTCACGACCTGTAGCTCTCCAACTATGATGAATTTGACTGAATCCATTTAACAGCGTATTTCTTATATATTTTAGATGAGAAATATGTGGAAAAGAAAAAATCGATTTTTTGAAAGGTAAAACGTAGACGACCCCCTTTAATACAAAATTCAAGAAGGAATATATGTGCTGTCTAAATCAAAATTAGTTAATTTTAAACTGATTTTATCTGCCAGTGATGATTCAACTGAAAGATCTGTTGTTATAGCCATATTGACAGATGCATCAGTGAAAATGTCACTGAATATGTCGCATATAACTTGACTGAGAAATGTGTTGCTTCTGTCCTACTGACAATAATCAATCGAAATTGCACAGCCTGATTACCAAACGTTGCTATAACAAGACTGACACAGCACTTGTTGGAATTGATTCCTCTGATGTTACCGATTTACTAATTGTATAATAAATTACAAGTAATTTTTTTTTTAATTTATGAACTTACGCTATAAAGTGAAACAATGATTTAAAAAAATTGTTTCATGAATTCAATACAAAAATAAAAGAAAAATTTTTGACGACCTAATTTGTCATTAAATAATTACAAACAAATTTATTCATGAAAAATGTACTTTTTTTAATTAATGATGTTTTGTTTTGAATAACAATTATTACAAATTTAAATAAAATTTTATAATTTTTATATTCGTAAACATTTGTAAATAAATAACTTCTAATTTATGAATCGTGAATAAATTACCAGGTTACTCATCAATTTATTAGTTGAGTAATTATTATTCAATAAATTACTAAATCGTCTCTTTTTCAATTATTCTATACTTTGCTGTATATGAAATAAATCAGAGTAAGCTCTTGTGTTTTTTCCATTATTGAATCTATCAATTAATAAATTATTCATTAGCTTCAAAGTTTATTCGTCTATTCAACAAATTTTGTGAATCAACTGTTATTTTCTGGTTGAAGGTTAATTACTCAAAAAATTTTAATCAAAAATGCCTGAAAATGATCTGATGATAAATAATCAGACAGTTGAACTATTTTAAAATGAAAAAATTTATTTTCTAGAAAATTTCAAACTTTTGTCATGTCAGAAAATCTTAAATGCACGAAAATGATAAAAAAATTTTCTGTGTTAGGACAAAAACGAATTTCATTAATAAAATGGAAATTTTTACTGATTTGATAATCGATTATCTTTTTTCAGATGTTTATTTAAATTTTAGAAAATTGATTGGAATAAACATTATGCGCTCACTATAATATCTATATTTCTAAAAAATTGTACTTGCATAACGTACATATTTAATTATCATGAAGAATTAATCAAGTCATTCATGAATTCATGAATTGTTTATTTTAATAATAGGTATATATCAATACATTATCAAATTGTCATCTGCTCTTTGATTTTGTTCCATTATTGCATCTATCACATATATTATTACCTAAAAGTTTCATAATTCGTTTGTGTATTAAATAAATTTTGTAAATAAACTGATTTTTTGATTAAAATTAAATATCAAAAAAATATCGTAAGTTTAAAATGTCGAAAATGTTCTGACTATAAATATTTAGACAGTTATATTATATGTACAAATACATTTTTATTCTACTAGAAAAATTAAAACTTTTGTGAATTCAGATAATCTTAAATGTTCGCATATGATAAAAATTTGTTTTGTGTAAGAACAAAAAGAAATTTTATCAAAAAAATGGATCACTTTACTGATTTTATTAATTTGCGTATTTTTTTTTGAGATGTTAATAACAATTTTCAAGAACCGATCGAAATAAACATACGCTCATGCTGTTTTGTTCGCATTATTGGCCTCCAGAAATATCTAACTATAGAGTATATCCTCAACATGTAGTATACAATTTATAAATCGATGATAAAGTACAGCAATGGCCATACGGATAAACGTGCGGGACATAGCTTTATTTCTTGAAAGAGCTGCTTTTTTTCTTATGTGAATGTCTACGCTCCGCAACAAACACTTGACTTTTTTCCGGTATTAATAAAAAATAATAACTTGAAATTGTAGATGGCAACAAATAAGATTGATTTTTTTTTGTTTTTTGTTTTTTGTTTTTGTTTTGATTCATTGATTTTCGACTCCAAAGTAACAGAATATTTTTCCAGGATAACAGATTCAGTCTCTGTACGTGGAAAAAAATTCTTTCAAGTCATAATGCTATACCTAGTTCTGCCGAATTTATTTGTCAATCTAACTGATTTGACCTGTTGAGTTTTCATTTTAATTAAATTTATCAAATTTGACTGATTCAGGTTTGGAAACTGGTTGTTCCATATACACATTTTTCAATTTTCCCGGAAATCCTAAGTTTAGAGGCGATACTGATTCATGTTCGATAGTTTTTTGTTCCTGCAATATTGTTCGACCACGAAAACCCTTTGAAGGTACAATCATTTTTACCGAAACACGAATCAAGAAAGGTAATCAAGTTGGCCCTTTGTCAGGCCCGGACAATGAAAACCCGCCTTTGGGATTGGAGCTTACAACGAGTTAGCCCGCGGTGCTCTCTACAAATCCCCAACTCTTCATCCGGCTCATTGTGTTGTATCCTTGCCTCGCGAACAGCGTAACAAATTTTGGTTCACTATCAAGTTGGCGACTTTCGAAAATGAATTAAAGTCACTCGTCATTTTTTGTCACTTTGTAGCGCTCCCCGAGTCACAAAAAAGGGCCCTCGTGAAAACAATGGCCGTGAAGTTGCGAAAAAAAAGGAGGAGAAAATAGCCGAATAAAGGAAAGAAGTCTTTTTCAGCGCGACGAGTTCGCGAAAATGGGAACAAAAGTCGCTGTGAGGAAAGTGCGGAAGCCTATTTTTCGAGGCCAATCTCGGCTTTGAGGGTTTCTTTTTTATTCATTCAAGGGGGTGAAATCGAGAGTACAGTGAGAGTTTCGGTAAGGCTATGAAATTGGGACTGAAGGAATGTTTGATAGAAACGGAGGTTCCGATTTGGGCCTAGGCCCTGTTACTTTGTAAAACATAACTTTGATTCTATAATTTCATACTGTGGAAATTTATTCAATCTTATATGTCACTCAAAATTTATTTACATATTCATTTACATATGAGTGACATGAAATACATTTTACATGTAAAATATATGAGAGCATAGGTAGAAAAAAAGTTTTGAGAGGTGTCGTTTGAAAAATTTATATTATTAAATTCAAGTCTGTTTACATGAAAATAAATTTGTTATCACCATAATATACATTCATATTTTTTACAGTCGATTTCGTTTTAGAGAAATTTTTATCAAAAACGATTAAAAGTCGTTGAATATTTTTCCAATCTTTTGGTTTGTTTTCGAAATATTAACCTATTATTTTTCAATATACATAACTCTTCTAGTAGCCAATTCCCAGGTTTTATAAAAACAAAAAGTCAAATTGTCTTTGAAGAATAATGGAATCAAAAAATGTTATTGTAAATATTAAAAAAAAAGCGCAGAAATACTCTACTAATGTGTTCTAAAGGTGTAATAGTATCTATTTTTAATAAAAATGTTTTGTCACAAAACATTTTTCTATATTTTTTTTTAAGTAAAATTTACTCCTTACCAGAAGCATAGGTAGAACAAATTTTCGAAAGGGATTTATTAAGCAAAAAATTTCCTTTGGGAATTCATAATATTTTATCTTTGAAAACTTAGTCTCAACTAAGAAATTTTCGACGTTTTGTTATTTTTAAGCTACATAACAAATGTTGTTCAGATTTGCGAATTTTTAACTTTTGTTATTTCTCAATGAATTGTTACAATTATCAACATAGATTTTCATCATTTCCGTACATTCTGATTTTTCATTATTATTCACTGGTTTGAAAAAACTTTCATTTTCTACATCATCATAGGCAAACATTTAGAATAAAAATTATCTTAAAAAAAATTCTTTCCAGGATTTTTGTCATTATCCGGATTTTGTGATTTTCAATCTTTGGCGATTTAGATAGAAACGTACGATTTTTCGATATTTTGAATTTCGAAAGCTCATAGTTACAACTATTAAAGTCTAAAGTGGAATTCTTTTTAAATTAGTGTTTGATATAATGGAATGAGATTTTTGTGATTTCCAAATTTATGAGGGTCAGGCTCTTTTTTTTAACACTTACAATTTGTATTTTTCATTATTCTTCGATATTCATAACATTCAAAAAATTCTTTGATATTGTTATAGATTTGAATATGGCTTTCTAGAGTTCGATACATTGAGGTCAAAGTTTCAAGAATTAAATATATTTTTATACATTTTCGAATACAAGATATTCATACATATTATTAGTTGTTCGTGGATTTCTATAAATTTAATATTGTATGTAGTTTATCAAATTGTGATGTGTTTTCTAGCATTTTTACAGATTTCTATAATTTTCCGGTTTTGCTTCATATATCTCAAGAATTCGATGCTACATTATTGACAGTTTTAGTTGTTTTGAATTAAAATTTTTTTTTTTTTTTTTTTTTTTTTAAACAGTATCTATTCTACAGATTTCCTACCTTTTTTTTAGTATTTGTACATTTTAAAAAACTTTCTAATATGTTTATAAATTTTCATATAGATTTCTAGAATTAGGTGCTGTATGACTCAGTTTTATCAATTTTCGAGAAAATGAAGTACACATAATTTTTGAGTATTGAAAGATTTTTAGTATTCCTCGCTTTTATTTAGTATTACTGAGACTTCAGAGAATATTTTTCCATTTTCATAAATTCCTAGTATTTTTCAGATACCTATATAAACGTTTCATTCATTTCAGACAATTCACTGAATTGAAACAATTTTTTACGTTTCAATTTCATACGTTTTTCCAGCTAAACTTTTAAAAGAAGAAGTATTTTTAAAAAAAAATCTTTCGAAGCGACGATGATTGTTATTTTTTAGTGAGTATAATTAGAAATTCTGAATTCGGTTTAATTTAGGGAATTTACTTGAAACTTATTTTTTATTATTTATTATGAAATTTTTTATTAAATTTACCAAATTTTATGAGGAGTTTGAATCTTTAAAACCTCTCACTGCCTAGGTGCCTGAAAATATATACTTGTAATGTACTATACTATGATTACATACTATTATTACTATAATAATAGCAAATTGTGATAAATTACAATAATACATAACTATTATTATTATGAGGATTATTTAAAATTTTTATTTATTATTTACAAAAATATTGTTAACAAACAGTTCGAATTTCGCAAAATCATCAAACAAGAAAATGAAAAAATTAAATTTTTTTCGTGATAACTACACTTCTTCGAGGTGTATTTTTGAAATATCTAGTAATTAAAAATGTTTTGTTGAAAACTTTATCATCATTTCTATGCATTAACGTTATGGAATGGTCGGACAATTTCGAATCGCGAATGATAATGCAAATGAAATTTGGAATCGACGTGTTCCGGAAGATATTTCGTTCGGAATTCCGGCTGAAATTACACTTTCAAAACACGAGAAGCGGCCCGGCTTTGATTGTTCCGACGACTTGATTGTTTCCCCTGACATTTGAAATGCAAAATGCGCGAAAAGCTAAACATCGAGTCATTAAAAATAGTTGCCGGCGGGCAATTGAAAATCGCAGACATAAACAGAAAGAGGGAGGGAGAGGGAAATACGTATGCAAATCTTTCCGGCGTGCCAATATCGAGACCGCTTCGCGCCAAAATCTTGGCACCGGTTCAGGGGTTAAACGGGCCAAGGCCGGAGGAACAATTCTCCGCGAATTTTACTGCGCAATCAAGTTTACCGGTTTTTTCTTGTTTTGAATTTTGGTTTAAGAAAAGGGAGAACTAGTGTGTTCTGGATTTACGTTACTTATTGCAAGTTTGGAAATAGAAAGGTTAAAATGGAAATTTTTGGAGCCTGCTTTAAAATTAGATAAGAACTTCCTCAAAAATTTGGTACCAATTTCGAATTCGAAACAATTAAAATAATTCGTAATTCGAAAAAAAAAATTTTTTCTAGCCTAATTTGAAAGTAGGTAAGAACTTGATCGAAAATATAGTTTACTAATTTTAAATTTGGAATAATTAAAATAATTGCAATTTAAAGAATTTTCAAATTTTTATTTAAATAATTTAGAAATGAAAGAACTTATAAATGTATGTGTGAATAAAGAAATCGTGACGTAGTTTTTTAAATAAAAAATGCTTTCTCTTTCCTTAGACTTAAAAAAAAAAACATTTTTATAGAATTATTATTGAATCGGTTCAAAATGAGGTACACATTTTTTAGGAGGTTAAAATATTTTTGTTTTGAGGTAGATTTTGGTTATGAAAGATGAAGTATGACATGTTAGGAATTTTCGTTAAATTTTACGAAATTTTGTTGCTTGAGTTTTCTTGCTGCAAATCCAAGAAAAATGGCATAGAAATTTCGAAACAGTTGACTTATCTGTGATTTTTTTAAGGTGATATTGACAATGAATAAATTAAAGGTTTTTCAAAACTAAAATTTGCGCAAAATCATAAGGTATGGTTAATAAAAAGTGATTGATAGTAGGTAAATTAATTCAAAACTCAAATAAAGTTTTCTCTTATCGTTGAAGTCAATTATATTAAATTTTGTTGTTTATGAATTTTTTAACGCCGGTTTTTTAAATATCATTTACTAAAAAATTAAGTTATATGTGAAGCCAGGAATTAAAAAAATACCGAAAACAGAGCAAGTTAAAGATTCATTGAAATAAAAATATAAATTTTAAAATGATGATAACTCGTCATTTGGATATTTCATGTGAATTATATTAGAATACACGTTATGACAGGTAATTATCAAAATTTTACATACATGAAAACAATTTCTCTTTTTTTATTATTATTATATTCCTCAATGATATCGGTTGGAAAATAATTCGGAATTGAATGTCTCAATTATCGATTCTCAACTAGAAGAAGTTTTTCTTCCATTTTTTAGTCATTTAAGCGAAAATTTGATTTTTTTAAAACATTATTAAATTTTGCAGTTCAGTTTAACCAAGAATTTTTGTATCATGAAAAAACTCCTTGTAATGATGCGAATTTACCATTTATTTATTTAACAAAAAAAGATATATTTCAAATAATCGTCATCAAAAGTATCGAAATCACGAATCTTTTTGAGTCTAGAAATTTTATTTTCATGCAGTAACCCAATACCTATTTTTTGTTAATTCGTTCGAAAAATCTTGATCGAAAGTTTATGAACACAAATTTCTAATAACGCAGTTATCTTCGTTTTTAATACAAAATATTAACAATTTATGAAGTTTGAAATCCAAAATTTAAATATCACATGTTTTTTTTCTGTTCTTGAAATTTGTATTATAGGTACATTATTCGAAACCACATCTATAATTTTCAAACTTTTTTTCTTGCTAATCTTTTTTACTTTTATTTTGTAGAAATCTATATAATTGTCATCATAAATTATTGACATTGATCTTTCGAAGAGGTTGATTTTCAATGAGTCTATGGCAGAGAAATGTATTTTTTTAATTTTAAACTCTTGATTACGATTTTTTCACTTATACGTACCTTTTTCAATTGTTTCACTTCTCAATTATTTCCTTTAAAATTTTGAAATACCCTTTCTTGCAATTATATATTCTCAAAAATATTGTACATTGCAGTAAATAATAATAATAATAACTGATAGGTAACACAATCGTTTTTCGATACCGATTTCGAATTTGAAATTTGTCCAATATTTTAGGAAGCTCTTATATTTTGTCATGCATGTTAATTCTGCTTTTTGAAAATCAAGAATGATGCCTTAAAAAAACTTTATACATCACGTTTCCAAAAAAAAAAAAAATGTTCCAAATTCCCTTTCCTCTAAACCCAAGAAAAATTATACAGAAACTCGTAAACAGTGGATCTTTCTTTAATTTTTTAATTAAGTAAGATTCATCATCATTTAATTTAAGGTTCGAAGAAAAAATTTGTGTAATAGCTGCGCAAACCAAAGTTCCTTCCGTCAGAGAAAAAGCAATATTTCTTTTATGAAAATAGCTCATTTTGACGGTAAACATTGACATTCAATATTGGCGAGTTTTCCGAGCTTAATTTCTGCAGGTCGATTCTGAGTTTAGTTAAGAGTAGGGGAGTGGGGAGGGTGGAAGAGGTGCAACTTTCAGCAGCACGAGACGGAAAGTACTGCTCCTTGAAGAAAGAGACGTGCCGGAAAATGAGCATCGTGGAACTAATTGCATTTTTGCTGAGGTATCGCGCTTGGAAACTCATCAACTGGATTTTTTCAAGACGCGAACTTAATCTCAAGACTTAATGTTGTCTTTTTTCTCGTATCTTGGTTTGAAAAATGATACGAAAAATTTCCTTTCTTAAATTCGATCTTAATTTTTTCACAAAATGCAGATAGTTGCTGCGAAGCAAAGGAGAAGACACTGAATATTCTTTGTTTAGTGATGAGAGAAATTTGCAGGAATGAGTTTTGAAGAAGTTGAAGAATTTTTATGTAGAAAAAGAGGATTGATATCGGGGATTTCGAATGGGATGAGAGATGGTCAGATATAATTAGAAACTCGTCATAAGTTGAGGTATTTTTAGAAAAATCACGAGAATGTGAGTTTGAGGAACGCTTGATTGACTAGAAAAATTTGTTCTCAATAAAGCACGTAATAGTGATAATCATAGTTGATAGAAATATGCACGTGAATATTTTTGCATTTAATGCATATTTCGTCTTTTTTTTTTAACGTGTATGCATATTTTCACACTTTGAGCTAGTTCATGATGATTTTCTTCATTAATTAAAAAACGGTTGAAGCTTTTTTTGTGGGGTATCATGAATATATTTTGTACATTTCGTTAAAACAGTTAAAATACGAGACATAAGAAATTTTTTAGAGAAAAGACACTGCCTTTTGTTTGAAAGTGTTTTAAAGTTTGAAATAACTTATTGTAATTTGCTGTAACCGAATAATGTTCAGAAATTTTATGCCATTTTTGTACATATTTGCTGTATTTTTTTATTGTTTTCCGTGCATATTTTTATCAACCCTAGCGATTATAAAAGAAAAACAATTTTTCAGTGTTACATTTTTGTAACAGTTGAATCGCAATAAGTTAAGGGTTTTTTTTTTTTTTTTTTTTTTTTTTTTTTTTTTTTTTTTTTTTTTTTTTTTTTTTTTTTTTTTTTTTTTTTTTTTTTTTTTTTTTTTTTTTATTTTTAACGAAATTAACTTTTAAAAGTTTTCGAAACCCCTCTCCCTGAAATCACAAAAAAATCTACTCATCTGTACATATATGGATGCTTAAATCAAAGCAAAATATGTAAATTTTCATTTTTCTTTTGTATTTCTAAGTACCATGTCAAGCGTACACAGAATATGTAAAGATTTCGTAATATGAGATTTTAAGAAATGTAGAAGCCTATAACCTTTAATTTCAGATCGAAAATTACAAAATTACTATTACTTTTATTTTAGTATTCATTTTTCTATTATTTTTTATTTTGTGAATTCATATTTAATTCCCTTGAAACTCCAGTCAAAAAGTCTGAAATCGCAACAAATTAGAAATTGTGTTGGTGGTTTTCAAATTTTTCTAATTCTTTTTGTGATTACTACAAGTTGGAGTTAAGAAATACGGAATTGATGAAAATTATGATTATTAATGAACTTAAGATATTACATTTCTTGTTCTACTTATTAAATTCGAAATCAAATATCTAGAAAATTTAGATCGAAAGTACAGAAAAAGTACAAATTTTATATTTTATTGAGCTTTTTTTAATTTTCGGTATATTTTCGAAGTTTACCATAAAATCTAAGCAAAACCTTTTTTTCCGAATTTCGGAATAACAACGAATTTCCTATTTTGTTTGATGAATTTCAATTTCGCTTTTTTTTTAATATTTAGTAACAAACTTGGAAATGGTGTCCCAAGATGCTAAAAATTATAAGTTCCGTTGATTAATAATGAATTTTTTTTCTTCAATACATAATCAACATTTTTAAGTTGAGGTTCAGGAGTAAAAAACGTTTGAATAATTGATTTTGTTAGTAATATTGAATTTGTTGCTTCTTTATTCTTGAATCAAATACCAGAAGTTGGTGCTTAAAAGTACGAAGTAATGATTTATTTTTTTTTGTTGCAAATTTTTCGAATATTCGTCATTTTTACGAAGTTGAGAATTAAAAAAAAAGTTGACTCAAAAATTCAAAACTACTACCAATTTTAAATTTTGTTTTGTGTATTTCAATTTTTCTGATATTCTCTCAAATTCTAATCTACATTAGTAAAAAATCTGTTAGTCTTTGAGAAAAATTTTATATATTGTTGGTTATTGATAATTTTCAAACAGTGCTAATTCAATTCTGAAATTAAAAAATAAATGACTTGAAATTTAAGTTTAGAAGTACGTAATCACTAAAAAGTTTCAATTCGTAAGTTACTCATCAATTGTTTATTTTATTGTTGAAGTTGAAAATCTAGTTCTTAGAAATTTGCACTCAAGAATTTACACTAAGAAAAAATACCTATCATATTTTATAGATAGTTCAAAAATTACTTGTTTTCTTTTCAATTTTATATCTGTTAGAGTGTTATATTTATCATGCTAAACCAAAATTATTTTAAATTATGGCACTTTCCGAACTCGTAAAACTACATGCACGATAAAAAAAAGATAAAAAACATTTGGAAAGAAACAAGAAATGCGGAATCTTGATGCAGAAAAAGTCTGGAAAGAGATGTGAAAGCAGGAAAAAAGTGGGAAAAGGGCACGAGGAAGATCTCAATTTCATTAAATTTTCGGACCCTATCTCACCCCGGGGCTCCCTAATAAACGCCAGAAGCTGCTTAATTCCGGCGACAGTCTCCGAAACTAAATTATCCGATAAGCATCGCTCTTTAAAATAACACAACTGATAAATTACCGAGTCGCGAAATTTCATTTCCTTCTCCTGGGGGAGTTAAGCCATATTTTATCGAGAGATTTAAGGCAGTTTTTTGCCCTCACTGTTTGGTATCGACGCGGACTTTCTTCATTGAATTCATCTTCACCTCATTAATCTTATTCTTTTTTTCTCTTGTTTTTTTCCTTCTCTTTTTTCACCAACAGTAAGAATAAAGAACTCGAGAAAATTCATGAAATTTCTTGATAATATTTCATTAGGTGACACAGAGATACATTTTTTATGATTTGTATACCTTTTGTTTATAATTTTTTATTGACTTTAAAAATATAATACTTTTTTTTTTTTGTATTTTAATGATGTTAGGTGTTAATGATTATCATATGAATTAATATGTGAAAACGAGGAAACATAAATTTGTATAGAGATAATTTAAAAATGTTATCAGCGAAAAAAACAACTGTAATCCTGATCGATTCAAGATTGAAAAGCCTATCAATATACTGTGCCATAGAATACATAAAATATTTCATTATTATAATAAGTATGAGTATACTTTTTATTATCGTGATTTATACTCTAATACAGTAACTTATTCATATTTTATATTTATACTTCATAATTCGTATTAAATTAAATAAGTATGTTTGTTTCCTGTCTTTCAAAATTCTTTCTAATTATGTGTTGTCCGTTTTGATTGTTTCAGGTGAGTTCTCAAACTTTTTTTCATCGTACATATATTACGAGATCAAGGTTATCTGGTAAGTCATGCAAATTTCGTATGCAGAAACGATTCCACCATTTTTCAAATACAGTTTGAAGCTATTGCTCAGAATTGAGAGAAAGCAGCTCATCAACCTTGAGACTATATTTGTAATTTTTAACTATTGAATTCAATTAATAATCATGATAATAATAATTTTCCCAGATTTCGGGGGTCGGCATTCTTCATTTTTGGTTGATTTGGGATTTCTCGATTTAGTAGTTGAATAAATTTTACGCTATACTGATAAATTTTAAGAATTAGGACAATGGAAAAACTTTTTGACAGGTTCTTGTTACAAATTCTGTACATCCAGAATGAAGAATGGACTAAATGAAAAATTTTAACTTGCAATAACTAACGAATCGTTGAATTTTCATCTCTGATCTGAGAAAGGGCGATTTCTTTGAAGTCATATTTAAAATTTTACGCAACAGGTTACAACATGAATATTTTATATAAGATCTACCAAGTATAGAAACTAGTATGTCATTTTCAAAAAGTTTACAATAAATATTATAGCGAAGTTTTATATTCGACGTCTGACTATTCCTCCTCTCATTCTACTTATAAGTATAAAAGTGTTTATAATCTGCATGGGTTTCTAGTACTAACTGTATTTAAAAAATTTCCGCAGATTTTCGACAAAATAAAATAAACATTAAAAAAAATGTTCAACAAATAATTGAGAATTATAAGTTTACAAATCGAAATTTTATAAATTATTATCAAAATAAAAAAATCCTGTTACAGAGATTTAAAATTCACAAATTTAACCAGAAACTTGGAAAAATATACATGAGTTATATATTGTGAATTTACGAAAATAATTTTTGATTGTGTCATGTTACGAAATACGCTGAATTAATTTATTTTTTCTTTATTCTAAATTTATTGACAGAGATTGAATTCACCCGATAAGGGCAGTGTCAATTTAAATCACTTAAAATTGAACACTTCAACGAAAAAGTCTTTGTAAACAATACATTACATCAAACAATGAAATTGATGATGAATGAACAATTTACAACCTGAAAATAAACTCGAATAAAAAACACAATTATAAAATCTTAAGTTGATTTGTTAAAATGTCTACCTTATAATCATAATGCTACAAATTTCGAAAATATGGAATTTTCTTAAACTTTTTTCTTAGTGTAAAAATTTAGAATAAGTTGAAAGAAAAATTTCGTAGATTAAATTTATAATTATTATTCTAACTTTTATTTCTTTTGTGAGGAAAAAATTCATGAGGATATTGTTATTCAAGAATTTTAACGTCTTTCAATATTCCTGCAATTATATTTTCGAAACCGACTACCTAGGAGTGTTCTTCATAAAAGCCACATAACTACCAAAGTTCAGAAGTTTAAAAATTTAGAAAAAAAAAAAAATAAATAAATAAAATTGATACTGGAAGAAACTACTGACTTGAATGATAAACGTATGAGTTAATTTAAAAACAAAAATCAAAACGAAAATTTTGGTCGCAATTTTCCTTTTTTACGCAAAAAACCTACAATGCCGTGTAATATCGTAATGAAAATATCGATATAGTAATTTTGAAATATTGAAACGCAATATCGGTAATCCGATATGTTGATTCATACCGCCTTCCCCCTGTACCTTTTCTGAAAAACCAATTTATTTGGCTGAAACAAACGTTTCGTCGTTATTTGACCAACCATATGTTTGGTTTATACTTAAATAAATTGTTAGTTCAGAGAGACGAATTATTTTTTTATAAAATCTTTTTCGTTCGAACAAAGAAATTCAAGTTAGCAGAAACGTGAATTTTTTTGAAACAAAATTTTTCAGAGTTTAACAAAATTGGTTCGTCTGAACTAAAAATTTATGTTAGTGAACCAAAAATTCCGTTACTTTAATAACGAAGGAACATATTTTAGACGCGACAAAGAAAAACGATAAATTACAGCAACGTTCGCATTCACGCGATGAATGTAACATGCGTGTATCGCTCTTATCGGTGCAATGAGCGCGCTCGAGAATTACAGATTGGGCGATAGGAGCAATGATTTGCATGTAGAAATTTGGGTTGAAGGCGTTATCATTCCAATTAGGCATCAAAAATGCAACGAAACGATCGGCCCGAGCAGTCCCCCGTGGACGGCAATCGAATTTCATTTGCGACGATGTATATTATCGTCGGAGTTGCGCGCCTTCATCGGCTACGTAATGAAATTTCCATGGAGTCGCGAAATTCAGTTCCAATTGGAGCTCGTCATGAATGTTACAAGTATTCCGATCTAATTTGTCCAGTCTGCGCAGGGTTGATGTCGCTTTTTGATGCGTAGCTGGCCGCAAATCCAGCATTTTTGAGGCGCGCTGCTGAAATTTAGATAAGTGAAATATTGATTTTTCAGGAACGATTTTGCCTGGTTATAATGAATGCCAATCAATAACGAAAATGATTAAAATATTCTGTAATTTAAATAGAGTCCAAAGAAGATTTTTGGAGAATAAAAAAATACTAAGGTAATAAAGAATATAAATAAAAAAGAATAATTAATTGAAATTCGTGTCGGAATAAAACTTTAAATTTTGTAATTTACGAATTTTGTTCCGGAAAAGTTCTATAACTTATCGATTGAAATTAAAAAAAAGATTAAAAGGAAAATGCGAAAATTCACGTAAAAACAGACATCAAGATAATTATTTAAGTTTTATTTAGAGAGTACTCTTAAGTTTCGAAAACTTCTCGTAAAACGCTTAGAGTCATATCTGTAAAAGATTGAATAAAATATTTTTAATTATTTAGAACTGAACGACTATTTTTATTATGGGTGGACGATTTTCAGTTCTTTGATTGTAGTGTAGGTTTCGTTGAAGTATTTGTTCTGAGTGTTTATTGTAAACTTTGTTTGTGTTAGATTTGTATGATTTTCGGTGGAAGGTTGAAGGAACTATGTAATAAAATTTGTTGTTTTCTGCATTATCTAAGTAAGTTTTTTTTCCAACATGCGTTTTAATTTATTTTTCTTTGTTACATGTTTGATCATATTTTTATTAATATTTGTATTTTCTAGATGTACGTCTATGCGACGGTTTTGTGTAGTTTTTACTGTAATTTTTTCAGATTTGAATATACTATTATAGAATTTGATTAGATTTTTGTTGATTCTATTTAGTTTCTACTTATAAATTTTTGTGATTCTTTGGAAATTGTTACTCTACTTAAATCTTTCAAAAGCTTATCAATATTCTCCTGACATTTGAAATATCTGCATATCAATTTTAAATAAACTTCAATTCAAAATTTAGGTTCCAATATAAAATTCAAAATATTTTACTTGACTTTTCCTATATATGATTCAAATTTTTCGAAACTAAGTTGCATAAGAAATTTATGTAATTCGAAAGTACTCTTCAGATAAGAATAAAATAATCATGTTGATTTTTGTTTCAACGTGAATTTTTAGATTTTAAATTAAATTTTCTTTTTTATTCCAATCAAAAAGTTGTAGAAATTTTTCGGTCACGATTTGTGTATAAGATATTTGAAGTTTAATGTAGATGCAAATTTTAATTTATCATAATTTTTTTATTTCTCCTAATTACTTCGCCGTTTCACAATTTTTCAAGATCTCCTTAACCTCTGCTCAATTTGAAGGATACTTTTTTCATCATTATTCTAGTTTATAATTCTATATAACTTTTCAATAGAATTTTTTCCTGAGAACCTACTTTCTCATATTTCTCCTCATTAATTGAATTCTACAAATTCATAAAAAAATCAATTGAATGAAAATCTTGCTCAAGAGCACGATTTTTGTTTAAAAAAAGCTCGAAAACATTGTGAACAAAAATGGAATAAAGTTTTTTATCATAAAAAACTACATCGCTACCTTAAATTGTTACATTCACATTGATAACAATTTTTCAGCGCTCAAAGCGGATATCGAGTTTTCAAAAAAAAATCTTCGATGTATAAAAACTATAGGTACGGTTGTTTCGTTTTCTGGAGTATTTTTTAATATTTTTTTTTTCCTTATCTGGTTTACTGCGGTTTCAAAGCAATATGCTCCAGTGCAATTTTTAGTCGTTATTTATAAGCCGGGAACGTGTATTCGCAGAAAAAAGCGCGTTTTTTAATGAGTATTTCATTGCTTGAAACGTTATTCTTTGATCCAGCGAAATAATAACACACAGTGTTTTTTTACAACATTTTCACTTCTAAAAAATATTGTTATTTCATGTAATTCCTCTTTGCTCTAGTAGACCGAGTACAGTGAATTTCTAAAAGGTATACAAGTCAATTTTTAGTTTTTTAATTTAAACTTTTTGTGATTCGTTTGTGAAATAATTTATTCGTCTTTGAATTGAAATTCAACTAATTTAACTCTTGATGAAAAAAATTTTTCCAATAAAAAGGCAAAATCAACATTTAATATTCATTGTAAACCCTAGTGACCTTAAATTTCTGGAGTTCATAAACTAAAAAATATTTTTTTATAACTGAATTATGTATACTGTGCATTTACATGGGATAGGCGTCAAAAAATACCCGAAATTACGTTACGTAATTCATGAAAAGACCAAAAACTGGACGAAGTACTATCCGAAAAGTTAGATCTCGAGATTGTTAAATTAACATCAAGTTTCGTTTCGTCGAGATGTTCCGGCTTTGAATTTCAAAGGAACACAAACAAGCTGGCAAAAGTTGTGCTCGCGTTATGGAACAGTTTTCCTGAGAGTCGTTCGGCGTAATTTCAATTTGCGCGAGTTGAAACAAAAACCTCGAGCGCTCTAATGTTGCCCAAGGAAACAGGAATTTCATTCGAGCGCGAATCTGTCGAATCAATGCGCAACGTTTTCCACAATTGGCCGGAAAAAACGGCCGGCAATTTTTCCACTCTCCCGGAAAAATGTGCTTCTGTTGTTTCCGGGGTCAGTTTGCCGGCAGTTATGTAAATTTTCGGTGCCGCGTTTTTCTTTGGGCCGCGATAACTTGGCGAAATGTCTTCTAAAATGGGTTATTAGACTGTGAGAGAATTTATTTGGGCGTTTGTCTTTGTTTGCGAGTGAAATTAGGTTTGTGCTGCGACGGGATAGAAATATGTGAAACGGTTATTTTCTCGTTGGACACATTTTTTAAGGTTTTTGAAATGCAAAGAAAATTTTTTTTTAAGGAGATGGAATTGTGAATTTGAGTTTTACAGTTTTGATATTTTCCTTTCACCATAAAATCTTTGAGATTTAAACAACGAGAACGGAAGTTTATTGTAATATTTTTCTAAAGTATGCATGATTTTTTTTTCCACGTTTGAATGAAAATCTTGAGAAATATTGCAAAAGTTTAATTAAAATCCAGATAAGTTGAGCAACTTTTGAGAATATTTATAAAGTTTGAAGACATCAAACAATGATGAAAACCTTTTTTTGGAATGTTGAAGAAACTTTGAAAATTTTGAGGATTGTCAATTATTCTAACAAATTAAAAATACTTTCATAGCTGAATAAAATCTCACTTCATTTTGCCGATTGCGTTTATTATAATATTTTTCCGTAATATGTATGATAATAATTTTACATCTTTGAATAGAAATTTAAAAAACTTGAGACGTAGCAAAAAAATTATTATACATCTTTATTAGTTAGGCAACTTTTACAGAATCAAAAATTTCGAAAAATAAAGTTAAAAACTATATTTAGAATAATGAAAAAAATTCGAAATAAAATGAATTTTCAACAATTCGGATAAATTTGAATCACTTGCAAAATTTGAGAAAACATTACTTCATTTTATAAATTATGCATATTGTCATATTTTTTCGAAATGCATATTCTTTTTTTTGTTTTGAATAAACGTTTACAAAAACTAGCCGGCAATACAAAAATAAAAAAGCCATAAGAAGTTGGACAAGTTTTTGATAAATTTCAAAGTTTTTATTAGTTTGTAGTGTTTGTGTAATTTTCATGATGATTAAAATAAATTGAAAATTTCGTAAAATTTCGAAATATCTTTGTATATTTTAAGGATTGTGTTTCTTATCATATTTCTAAAAAACATGCATGTTTTTTCATTTTCCAATAAAAATCTAAATGATTTCAAAACTATTAACCATGACGAAAAATCTTAAGGAGTTAATCTGAAAAGTTTCTAAAAGTTTGTATCATTTTTAATATCGGAAAGAGTTTAAAATAAAAAACCACGTAATTTATGAAATTGGTTCATATCTACATATACAAGATTTCGGAAATTTGTGCAATTTTAGGAAAAGTTTATATATTTTATAATTTTGTTCATCTCCATATTTCTTCAAAGTATGCATTAAAATATTTCTTTATATTTGCCTATGAAAATTTGTAATACTTTAAAAGTATGACAAAATTACGACAATTCTAATACATGATTCGATCAAATTGATATAAAATTTTTAAAGTTATGAGTAGTATGTGTTATATCAAAAATTTTTAACATCTCGAAGGTTGTCTATGATTCTATCTAATTTTAGGATATCTTCGTATACTTCTTAATAATATCGAAATAAAATTTTCATTACTTTAAACAGAAAATATAAAATATTTGAAATATCTTACAACTACAGGAACTTAAATATCCTAAAAATTTTTTAATCTGGCAGAGGTGATTAATAATTTTGAAAATTTCGATGAAAATTTAGAATTCTAGAAAACTCTGGGTTATTTTGCCAATGATAAAAAGTTGAATTCATTTGGGTAAACTACATTGATAAACTAGTTTGGTTGGCTCAAACAAACGTTTAGTCGTTCTTTGACCAGCCAAATATTTGATTTACTTAAATGAATTTTCAGTTCAGACAAACAAAAAGTGAGCAGAAACGTAGATTTTTTTGATAATACAGAATTTGTTTGTGTTTGAAAATTAATTTGTCTGAACTACAAATGCATGAAAGTAAACAAAAGATTTGGTTCGTCAAATAGTATGTAAATTAATGCATTTTCGTTTGTTTCACCGATCGAGAACTTTTCTCAGCGTTGTCCGCCATTCCTTTATTTTCTGCTGCTCCTATTCCAAACTGCAACGAATCTAGAAATTCCCCTTAAAACCAAAGCTCGAACATCTCTCGCAATTAACATTAATGGATGAGAACTTATAAAAGCTTACAGTAGATAAGGTGCCACCCTATTCTGGTTGCAGTTTCTGACTGGGAACTCCGTGTTGCGCGGTGTAATTTCAAAAGCAAAATTTATTTAGCGAGAGACAAAGCGGCGCGTTTAAAACGACGCTCGTAAACACGATGCACATACGTGACTGAATAGTCGCTCATTATTGCTCGTTATCACATTTCTAGAATGACGCCGCGAGCCTTTCATCGTTGCCTATTGAATAATTCGCCGAATTCGCCTAATGATTACGCCCGGATTTCGCTCGTTCCCGGGACATTGTCAACGTGATTAAAAGGCTTAATCTTCGATGAAGGAAAAAGAAGGTAGTGCGTAATGAGGGCTGATTATTGAAATGGGTCATTGGCCGATTGAGTCATGAGAAAAGAAGGGAGCCTTCGATGTCACCACGTGCAAGAATGCGGTTCCGGCCAATTGCCCGTTACTCGCCGTTTTCGCCTAGCGAAGTTGAAATTTCGACTTTCTATTTTGTATTTTAGAAGATTTGTTTTTTTATAATTTTTGGATTTTACAGGTTGATAATGAAGGAGAAAGAGGATAAAAAATATAGGGATATTTTAGTAGGTCGAAAATTTGAGAGTTTTTCAATAAAAAAAAATTCTTCACCACTCACTATAAAAATTGAATCTTATTCCAAGATGCACAAGATTATGGCATAACTTGGAATTCATGTTATACCTTAAATTTAGTATGTGTTCACAATTATTTTTGATTGAAGACATATCCTTGCTTGTTAGAAATTAAATTCGAATATAGATTTCATTTAAGATAATATTTGAATTTTATATCATACCTCAAATTTGTTGCATCTTTAATTATGATTGACTTTTAAGAGTGCTTGCATGTACAGATATTTCGACTTTTAGTTTTTTTTTTTTTTTTTTTTGTGAATACAGAACGTAGAAGTTTTTAAATTTTAACAACATGTGCTAGTGAAACTAACAAAGGTCTGAGTTAAGAAATTTTTATTTACAGTCTCTTGTGTATATATTTGATAATTTTTTTCTAGTGAGCCAGAAATTTCGATAAATTCAAGCTACAAAGTCAGATTTGGGATGATTCTGTGATCTGACAGGAAGATAATGAAGAGTGTCGGATTCAAAATAATTTAGCAAGATATTTCGATATATACAAAATTTGAAAATTTGCGAATGTACGAAAATATTTATCTACGGATTCCAAAACCTAACTTTTTTTTGTGATTACAGGACGACTGGAACTTTTGAAATAACAAGAACACATATCTCTGAAAATCAAAAATCAAAGAAATAGAACTACGTAATCAATTCGGTAATTTATGTATAAAATTTTTTCGTTCCCACGTGGATGCAAACTTAGTTTATTCAATTTACTTTAGTATTCAAGTTACGTTCAAATATTTATCCATAGTGTAACTGATTTGAACTAAAGTTGATAGTGATTTCAACTATTTTTCTAAATGAAACAACTATCGATAAACACAAAAATACGTTTCATCCGAACAATGAACTTGATGTATTGATCTAAAAATTCTCAGGCTTCATAATAATTTTGTAAGTTGTCGATGTTTTGGATATTTTCTTCTCGACTTTCCTGAAACAAAAATTTGTAAATAGAATACTATACAATTTTATAAAAAAAATATAGAAATCAATACTAAACTTCATAATATGATAATGTCGAATGCATATACTTCAAACAATAACCAAAAAATAGATATTTATGCTACAAGGGAGAAAGAGAATGATTCTAACGAGTGCGAAGTTGGGCACTCGCTGCCGCTCGTGCCCAACTTCGCACTCGTTA
>JAPYZL010046294.1:0-17947 GCA_030522825.1 Platygaster orseoliae
GCTTCGCTCGTGCCCAAACTTTGCACTCGTTGGAATCATCCTTTTTGTCTCGGGTAGCATACAATATTTTTTCCCATGCATGTGTAAAAGTGGCCACTTCATTTTTATGGAACACAGGAACGAAATCCTTTTTTTGGAGTACTTGGAAATCAGCGGTAGTTATCAATAAAACCCTAGGGAAATATTCATAAATCCCGGATCACAAGGAAGAAAGTTTTCTGATCCGTGATTTATGAATGTTTCCTAGTGTTTTTGTTGATATTTCCCGCTGATTTCCGAGTACCCCAAAAAGGGGCTTTTGTTCCTGCATTCTATAGTAATAAAGTGGTTTTTTTACAGATACATGGGAAAAAAGAAATTATTATTATAATCAGTAATTTTCGATAGTTTCTGGGATATTCTGCAATAGGTGTAATAGGTGTAACACTTCATTACACTTATTACATTTGAATTTTAATGAAATATAAATCACAATAAAAATTTTTCAGTATGCGATTTGTCGATTAATGAACTACAGAATTTTTTCTATACTTATTGCAACACGATATCAATATTTTTTAATCACTGTAATATGTATTACACTGGCAAAGTATTACGCAATTTCCCTCAGAGATTACTAACTATCAGTAACACTAAAACCTTACTGATACTCATTGATATTTCTCCTAATTACTGATACATATCAGTAGTTACTGATATTTGTCTCATCCCTACTATTTATATGGTTGTGACAATCATACGATTTGCTCCTTGCGGAAAATATCGCCATAACCCGTCGCGCTTCGCACTCGGATCACGAATAACGAGATCGCCGGCCGATTCTAAATAGATCGATCAGTAAATAGACACCACCATGCCAAGAGAGCTGAGCGGGGTGTCGAGAGTATTCGTGGCGCAGGGGGATGGATTGATTGCTGGCTTTGGCAGTGCTTAATCGTGACATCGTTTCGACCCGAGCACGGACACCCGCGCGAACACGATACCCATCATCACAATCAGTTGCCTTTAATCCGCCCCATTTGGTCGGCAAGCACTCGATTTCCAGTGAGCACCCCTTTCATTCTCGCATTTTTCGCACCCCCCCTTCTCTCCCTCCCCCTCCCAGCCCACGTATTTTCTTCACCCCCAACCCCCGCATTCGGCCGGCGACCCCCTACCCCCATTTAACCCCCTCCCCACACTCCACTGCATTTCCATTCGACGTTTCTCCAAGTGCACCCGAAAAACAATTTTCCGTTTTTTTTTTCATCCTGATTTCACCCGGTTTTCCCCCGAAACGGGGAAATTGTTATTTCCCGGCCGAGATCGGGAGGTTTTTCCGGGGGGTTTTTCTCCGCGGATATTACGTAATGGGTCGTTGCGATCATCATGTTTTTTTGGGGGGAAATTAAAAACGGAGGGGGAGAGGGTTGAATTTGAAAAATACACGTGTTAACGACGTTGATTTGGCTATGATTGCGACGTTTGTGAATGGCGCGTGTGGTTTTAGATGTAGAGAAACATGCCAATTCTCGACATAAAGTTTACCAAGTTCGACAACAGGCCATGGGGCTTTCGTCTGGCGGGTGGCAGCGATTTTCCCCAGCCTCTAACTGTCATAAGGGTGAGTTTTTTTTGTGAGTTTTGTAAAATTCTGGGGCGAGAGATTGGAATTTGCTAGGAGTGTGCGGGATCCCGACTTTTCGGGATTGGTCGGGAAATGCTCTTTCCCGAAATTTCCGGCATTTCCTGGACCGAATTTTAGAACATTCCTGAAATTTTATAGTGTGCCAAATTCTTGTTATTCGTGAATTTTTCGGTAGTTCGTTCTCCAAAAATCTGTAAATTTTCGAGAATCCTGATCCCCATTTTATCCTACACAGAGGGAACTAGTTTGGTTACAGCAACCATCGATTTAGTAAAATATGGACCCATCAAAGTGTTGGGTACTACAACCAAAACTTTGATTATGACAACCAAAGCTTTTGTTATAACAACTAATGCTCAATTTTGATGACTGATACTTACGTTGCAATAAATAATAATTTAGTTATCGTACCTAAAGTCTTGGTTGTACTACCCAAAACTTTGGTGGGCTCATATTTTACTAAATCAATGGTTGCTGTAACCAAAAATTTCTCTCAGTGTAAAGTTTTTTCATTCAAAAAATTAAGATCTTCAAGACTGTTACATTTTATTTCCGTCAAGTTGCTGATTTCCCGAATATTTCGAAAAAATCTCTGAATATGAGTATCTAAATTTTAAGCACTACACATTTTCAACTACACTAATGTACATGAACTTTAGTATTCAGAGTAAACGATATTACTCTGAGGTTCCAAAATATTGAATTAATCAGCATTTATCAATTCTCGACTTTTTGTACTAGTAGATATTTAAATACTTTACAATCCCAAATATTTCTGTAGTTAAGTAGTTATTGGAATTCATAGATTTTTCGAAATTTCTAGATTTTCTAGATTCCCCAACTTCTCAAGATTTCTTTATATTTTGGGGATTCTTAAAATCTTGTGGTACTTAAATTTCCCCGACCTCATATAAAATTTCTCGACCCGTGAAATTCTCTATCCCGCACACCCCTTGAATTTGCTCCTATTTTTGGGGATGGCGTAGTTTGTGTCGAAATTTGTTGAGCACCATATTTATTTTTCACGGGACGATTGAGCACATTTTTATGAATTTGTACACAGGATGATATAAAAATAATCTTAAAGTATAAATTTGAAAAATCAGGAACTCTTTTACTCTGATTTGTTAAGTTCAGAATCGTAGTAATAAATTTATAAAAAATTTCCACTATTTCGACCATCTTCTATTTTTGAGTAGCCTGAATTTTGCGATTCTATGGAAATTAAAAAGTTTGAATAATTAATGTTATTTTTATGCAAGGTGTGGAGTTGAACTTTCGGGCAATCTATTGTCTAGTTGACGAATTTCCTGAGCCTAAAACTTTTTTGTGAAATAGGTGTCTGTTAAAATCAAGTTTAAACTTCAAAAATCTGTGTTTCTTACAACTGAAAAAAGCTGTGAATTTTCTTTTATTTTTCAATTTAAAAAATTCAGTACAATTTTGTAGTTTCGATTGATCTATGCATTTTTTACATAAATTCTCAAACGTCTTTTACTAATTTCGTAAAGTTTCAAGCAGTGGCGTAGATAGGTTTTTGCAATGGGGGGGGGGGGATATGACTTACTCAAATTTGAAAAAGTAACTTTTTGATATGTTTTCTGGACTCATGGGGAGGGATATATCTCCCTGATCCCCCCCCCCCCCCCCCCCCACCTCCCCCGCTTCCAGTCTTGATATTTCTTTCTTTTTTTGTAATTAATTGTTGACCAAAGACTTATGAATAAAATCAAAAAAGGTTGAAATTAAGGAGGTCATAATGATTTTATGTTGACTTTAAAAAAATCAATGAGAATGATTGAGGTAGTTTTAAACTTTCAACAATTTTTTTTAAACTTGATGTGACGGTCGTGGAGTAGACAAAGAACGAAATTGCAAAAAGTTGCAGTCAGATGATTGAAGAATGTGAATCCAAAATTTAAGTATATCAAAAAAGGTTACAGCATTGAATTGTATTATAAAAAAAGCAGTTATTTCAATTAGTTTGCAAAGAATAAACATTTTGTCCTGCGTCTCTTCAGGATTTTTCGAAATTGAATTCATCGTACAATGAAATTTTGAAAATGAATCCATCGAAAAAAGCAAAGTATTTTTTTAAAGTCAACATAAAATCATTATGACCTCCTTAATTTCAACCTTTTTTGATTTTATTCATAAGTCTTTGGTCAACAATTAATTACAAAAAAATCAACAATTAATTACAAAAAAAATCGGTTAAAGTACACCAAAGTTATTATGAATTCTTCTATACTTTGGAAATTTTGTTAAACTCTGCACATTTTACTCTTAAAAAGCTATTGTTTTTTCATTGAACTTTTTTCTAGATCCACCCAAAATCCTTAGCAAAAATACAATCGAATATTCGAAAATTATCCAAAACTAAATAAAAATTATTAATAATATATTGAAATTTCTACGAATTCGAGATTTTTTTCATACCCATAAAACAGTTATACGAATTAACAGAAACCCAATCAGGAAAGTTTTCCAGAATAAGTTTGGATCCAACGAATGTAAAAACTTTATGTATTTTTCACTTCAATGTCTCTATTCCTGTAATCTACGTAAAATTTATGTAACACGGCGTAAACAATTCATGTCACCTATTTACGTAAACTTCACGTAAACGTTTCGCAAATAGTTTGGATAAACCGTAGACAGCGTGTAAACAAAATGTTTATATCTACAGAAATTCGAGTTTTTAATTCCAAATTTTGCGTAGATGGATGAAAAAAGTATGAAATTTTCCACTGTCACTAGGTAACAGAAGAAAGTCTCGCAGAATGTATGGGGCTGAAGCTCGGCGACATCATTCTGAAACTCAACGAGAAACCTGTCGTAGATTTCAGCCATGGCCAAGCCCACGAAGCCCTTTCACTGGCGGGCAATAATTTTGTACTTACAGTTCAAAGGTAAATTATCATTGCTCTTGGATAAATTCAACCATCTAAAAACTGTTTATCAAATTAGTCAAATTTCAATGTTTTTTAGTAATATTTTTCTTTCTAAATAAGTAGGAATTCGTTTACTATAAATGCTATATTTGAAATAGTAAAAAATGACGAATCAATAAGTAGTTTTTTTATTGAATCCATTGTCAAGTATAACTTGTTATTTAGTAATTATTTATATCAGTCAATTTGGATAGGTAAATAGAAATTTACTCCTGAAAAAATTTATTTTTCATTTTATTTTGTGCAATACTTACATCCTAAATCTCAAAACAAGAATTTTATATTTTAATTTTTTCACCGATTAAGTTAACTATAAAATTTGTATTTATTAGTTTGAACACAAACTTTTACATTGGCATAAATTAGTATGGATAAAGTCGTAAAAATGTAACTTATCAAGTGAAATAACGTAACTATGAAGTAATAAAAGTTTGAAATTAGTGAAAAATTAAACTATCTTGATGTCAAACTTTGAAATCGATCAAATCTTCAAGAATGACTATTTTGTTGGATACTATTTAATAAAGTGATAATTTGACTAATTCGATTAAAAATAAAAGAAAATAAAAAACCACGCAAAAATGGCAGTCGAATGTTTTTAGTGAAATTTAAAACCCGTTTTTCATTCCGAGTAACAGCATTTCGGAAAAGCCCGAAATTTCCGCGATAGCATGTAAAATGAAACGCGACGACGTTTGAAATGTGAATAGTTGGCCCAGAATCAAAAACCACGTTTGTCACCGAGATAATCATATCGCATTTTTTCGGCTTCTTTATTTATCAATGCCATTGACACACATTTTCGCATTGCTTAACGGTCAGGGACTCAAGATCAAAATTCAAATGGAATTTCTATGAATAATTCATTGATTGGGATAAGATGTTTTTTTTTGCTTCGATGATTGGATTTTGATGTTTTGTTTTGTTGAACAATTTTTAATGTAGAGCAGAAGATCCACCTAAATTTGCAGAGATTATTCCAGAGGATGACATAGTTCCCTACACCATTCCTGTGAGTTACCATGATATGGAATTTTTTTGGGGTTGTTGCAGTTCTTCGATTTTTAAATTTCCTGCATTTTTCAAGATATGCAGAGTTTGAATATTTTTCGTAGATTTAGGTCGATTTTGGATTCAGGATGATAAAAGGATAAAATTTTAGAAGTTTTCTGAAATAAGAAAATTTTTTTAAATTTGAGTTTAGGAAGTTGGGCTTTGGAAGGAATAATGTTATAACTATATCTACTATTACTAATGTTAAACTATAGTTTAAAAAATTTAAAGTAAGATAGTTTATGAAATTTTTTTAAGTAATTATTTTTGAGTTATATAATAAAATTTCGTACAAATTCAGGATCGCAACAATCCTGTTTTTATATATGTTTTTTTCATAAATTTGAGCTTGTCGAAATAAAGTCAATTTTTCTTTCCGAACACTGCTTTTTGTAAGAGACTACATTTTTGAAATAGAAGTTTCTCTTAAGGTTTCGACAGATTCAGATTTGTCGATTACCTTTACTGTGTAATTGAGAATATTTTTGAGATAAACGCTGCTTTCAGCTTGATTCGTTGCCACCTTTACTTCCCCTAGAAGAAACTTTATTAGAAACAACAGTTGAAAATGAAAAAGTCAACAATGAGGAAGGAGAAACTGAAATTGTAAAAGATGAAGAAAATTTGGGAGAAAAAAATGAAGAAGAAAAACCGACAGATGAAAATAGTGTACCCATAGCAAACAAAAATATGACTGACGAAGAAATAGCGGAACTTATTTTGGAAGAGGAAGAAATTCTGACGGAAAAAGGCTTATTAGGGTGAGTTTCTAATTTTTGAACCATATTTTTTTCGATATTACTTACAATATACCTTTCAAGGTATGTACAAAGTATCTTAAGTTATTGATTTCTACCATGAAATCGGTTACAGGAAAGCATGACATTTTTAGGATTAACTCAGAAAACTATGAGAATTTTCTTAAATTTGTTAGATTTTTCTTGAGTTTAGAAATAAAGTGATTCAACGACAAAGACGGTTATCCCAAAATAATAGTTTCATGTAAAAACTCTGTAAAGTCGAATAACTTTATTCTATCTTCAAAATATGCAATAATATAATATAATGTCTAATATTACATAAGTCATTTATTAATTTCTATAACACATACAAAATATGTAGAAACATTCATAATTCACAGGGCCGGATTTACGAACAGGCAAACTAGGCAGCTGCTAAATGTGGCAAAAATTAGGGAGAGGAAAATTTTCAAGAAAACTTTCGAAATTTGTTTTACATGCGAGAAACATAAATTTATCAGAGATTTCAATATTTAAATAACTGATATGAGGATTTTCTGCTTATATATTATACTATAGTATAATTAGTAAATCTTGTAATTGAGAATGGTAAATGTTATTTAAAAATTCATAAGACATTATGAGAAATTCTTTCGCACTCCACGCGATAATTTAATTAAGGTTAACGAATTCTGCAGGATTCAAAATGTTAATTTAAAGGCCCTTATAAAAAACGTTTAACATCTCTAAAATTTTCGACATTTTTCAAATTTTGACAGAATGTTTGGAATAAGGGAAATTTTTAAAGTAAGATTGCTGAAATTGTCGAAAAATATTTATTTTCATAATTAAAAAATTTTAATATAGGTACTTAGGGGTCGTCCATAAATTACGTAACGCAATTTTCGATATTTTTTGACCCCCCCCCCTTCGTAACGCAATTCTCCATAAGCGTCAACACAGGATGTCACATTTGGTCTGACCCCCCCCCTCCCCTAGAGCGTTACGTAATTTATGGACGACCCCTTATCGACAAATTTTGTTTACTATTTTTTGCTCCAAATTTTCGAAACACTTAAAATTTCCATAAGTCTTGAAATTTTGCAACTTAGACCATTTCCGAGATATTGATAATTTATAAATTTTGTGAAAATCCTATCGTTTGCAAAATGTTGTAAATGTGATGAAATTTTCGAATTTTGGTAATTATTGAAGATTATGAATAATATTCATAAAAATGAGTAAATTTTTACAATATTAAAATTCTCATAATCTCCGAAATTTTCGTAATTTTTCAAATTTTAACGGAATGTTAGTAATAACTGAAATTTTCGAAGTGAAATTGCTGAAATTGTCGAAACATCTTTATTTTTGTAATTTCTAAATTTCAATATACTTATCAATAAATTTTGTCGACCGTTTTTTGTCTCGAGTTATCAGAACGCTTATAATTTACATATTTCTTAAAATTTTCTGAACGAGAGCGTTTCTGAAATATTGATGATTTATGCATTTTTTGAAAGTCCTATCGTTTGCAAAATGTTTTAAATGTGACAAAATTTATGAATTTTAGTAATCATTGAAGATTATAAGTGATATTCATAAAAATTAATAAATTTTTACAATACCGAAATTCTTGCAATCTCCGAAATTTTCGACATTTTTAAAATTTTGACGAAATGTTCAGAATAACTGAAATTTCCTAAGTAAAATCGCTGAAATTGTCAAAACATTTTTATTTTCACAATTTCTCAATTTTAATATACTTATTAATAAATTTTGTCATCTATTTTTTGTTGCAAATTTTCAGAACGTTTTAAATTTCTATAAATCTTAAAATTTTTTAACTTGTAACATTCCCCAACTATTGATAATTTATGAATTTTGCGGAAGTCATGTCGTATGTAAAATTTTTTAAATGATACAAAATTTCTGAATTTTAGTAATCATTAAAGATTATGAGCGATATTCATAAAAATTAATAAATTTTTACAATACTGAAATTCTTGCAATCCCCGAAATTTTCAAATTTCTGACAAATTTTCGAAATTCCCTTATCAATTACATCTCTACAATTTTGAAAAATGCTTGAATATTTCACTTCCACAAAATTTAGTGTATTTTCAGAATGTCAGTCTCCTTGGAAATTTAAAAATGATAATAATTCACAGTGTTTTTAGAGTGGAAAAATTAATAAAATTATGATGGAATAACAAAATCTGCTCAAAAGTTTCAAGTAACGTAAATTTTGAAATTACCAAGTTTTGCTATACATCTGAATTTCCAAACTTTCCAAATTTCGACATATTAACGATTTTTCTCCATTTTTGCTCTTTCGTAATTATTATAAATTCATATAGAAGACTCAAAATTCATATTTACCTCCAATCCTCTGAACTTCAAATTTTTTCTTCGGAGAAGATAAGCTTAGCGACGGGGGGATAGAGGGACAACAATTTCTGAAACTTCCTAGGAACGCCAAATTCCTAAATCCTGCCCTGATAATTCCTAATTCAACAAATGTGGGAACGTAAGCAACACGGAATACATTAAAAATCATTTAAATCACGCTCGACGAAAATCCGGCACTGGGCCACACGCAAGCAAAACGAATCCCATCGCATAAACATGAAAAAACAATTTTTCCACGAGCCGTTCTGCAATTCATAATGCACCGAGTACAATGTAGCCGATGCTTCAGCTTTCTCTCTGAAACGAAATGCATGATTCCTACACAGGGTGAATTTCAAAAAACTGCGACCGCGAGTCACGATGCTGAAAGAGTCGAAAGTCCTTGAGGTGTTGCAGAGCGAAGCGGTCGAGGACCCCCCGGTGATGCTGGAGAGAAAGCGCACGACGACGTTCCTCCAGAAGCCGGAGCGCCCGGCGCCGCTGCCGCAACGCCAACCGGAAGCGACCTCCGCCGACGAAGACATCGTCGAGCCCTACCGCGTCGTCATCAAGAAACAGCCGAAAAAATCCGTCACCGAGCGACTCCTCGAAAAAGGCCTCATCCAGCCCGAGGACGTGAAAACTATCGAGGAACGCTCCCAGGTAATACCGTTCTCGGACATCCGGAAAAATCACCAGGATGACGAAATTTTCCACCACGACGACGTATACGACCAGGAAAAATCCGGGGAGGCCGAGGTCCTGCCCCGGAAAGATTTTCCAATCACCCTCGACGAGATTGACGAATTTTCCCTCACAGGGTTTTCCGGAAAAATTTGTCGTGGAGAACAAAAAAAGACGAGTTTGTGCGAGTTTGCGAGGAGTGAAAATTTTTCGTTTTCTGAGAACGAAGAGAAGTTTTTGGAAATTCGAATCGATCAGGAGATTCTCGTTCCTGAAATTTCTGGGAAATCGTGCGATATAAAGAGACGAGAAAAACTGAAAAACAGAGGGCAGTATTTCGATAGATTCTTGAGGGATTTGTTGGGGGAATTCGAGTATTTTTTTGGAAGTGCAGCGAGTAGAAATGTACGGGACGGAAAAAAAGGGAACAAATTTTTGAGGGTCTTTGACAAGTTTTATAGTAAAACGTATGGTAAAAAGAAAAGAGAAAAATTGAGAACAAAAGGAAGGTACTTTGAGGCATTTTTGAGGGATTGTGTGGTAAAAGTTGAGGTAGGGAGGGAAATGAGTAACGAGTTATTTGGAAAAATACGAGATGAGTTTCTAAAGAAAATACGAAAAGATGAGGAAATTCTAGAGGGGAGTGAAGTGGAATTACCATGTATTAGTAAAGAAAGAATTTCGTTTTTTGGAGTGGATTTGGGGATGTTGGTGACTTATGGGTTGGTACCGTTTGTTACATTTTCTTCTATTTATTTTTATAAATGAGGAATGAACAACTTTACGTGGTCAATTGAGGGAAACTTATCAAAAGAACAGTTTGTAGCCAATTTCAGTAAAAAACAAAACTAAGCTCGCACGAATTCGGAAACTTTGAAATTAAAGTTATAGAACACCGAAATTATCAGTAATTTTTTTACTATTTCATCAAAAATGTTAATATCATTGCAATAATCATTTTTATTCTCAAAAAATATAATTATACTTAAATTTCGAAACGATTTTTTTCGCTAAAAAAGTGAAATGTTCAAAAGATAAAGAAGAAGCTCGAAATAATGATTAATTTTGAGATTGTTTCCCTATAATAAATAGTATTGAGTAAAAAACTAAACTACTATATTGAGTAAAAAAAGCATAAATTTAGAATTGTAAATTAAAAGAAACTCTTACATCTTGTTCGAAAAACGAGAAATTTTATAGACTGAATAAATTTAAAACTTGTACTTCGAATTCTAGAAAGTTAGGTACCAAACACTAAAAAACTTTGAAAATCTAATAATGTGCACGTTTGGAGGGAAATGTTTATATCTTTATTTTTTGAAAAACTGTAGTTGAAATGGTCAAATTAAAAATTCAATATTGTTTAAAAAAAAAATTAAGTACAATATGAAGTTTTTCTTATGGATGATTATGGATGATTTAATATGGATTTTCTCTACTAGTATATCAATAAGTTCATCAGATTTTTTTTTCAAATTCGGATTATTTTCTTTTTATTAGTAAAAAATATAAATGCTGAAGCCTTGTCTTATAAATACTTAAATTTAATTAATAATGGCAAAAAGTTTAGTATTAATATTTTGTTTGTAGAAAAATTTCCAGAACTATTCAAATAACAATCGCATGATTTTGAAATTTTTCAGAATTCACATCAAACTTCGTGATTTCAAAGTTCAAAATACTTTATCTTGCAAACTTTTCATAAAAAAACTCTTATATATTTCATTCAAATGTTTTTATTCTTTAACAAAAGTTATGCAAGTTGAGTTGTTTTTACCTACAAAAACAATAAATTCTTTTCAAATTTTAGCAAATTTTTTAGCCACCGTAGATTGCGTAAAAAATAAATAAAAATTTCATAATTCATAATAAATTCGCAGAAAAAACGGATCAGAATTTTGATTAATAATATTTAAGAATTTTCAGTATCTGGAGTTTCAACGACAGTACTTTAAAAAAGGTACCTTTTCGTTGGCACAATTTGAATTCATGATAATCATCATTAGTCGGCGTAAATTGATAGCTTGAGTGATGTATCATTTGAATGATTGCTCGACATCGGTAATCGATCGTTGCGGAGATCGCATGCTTTTTCTCGTAAGTAATTCAGTGGCTGCGTAATTATAGAGTAGCTGGGATAGGCCGTAATTTTGTAATGATTCAGGGGCAAACAAGTGCGGCGAAACACGATCCGCGACTCAGGCTCGCGCGTGGAGAAATGTCTTATCATCGCAAGTGCTTTATCATTCAGCTTATTTCGCACTCGCCATTTTCACCCTCTCATTTTGAATCAATCAAAATTTACTTTAATAAAAAACGAGCTTGCAAAATAATAGAAAACAAGTATGATTTGTAAAATTTGTAAAAGTCAAAACTTCTCCCCGGATTTCATATCTTTTTTATTCTTTAAAAGGAAGTTTATCTCGAAAATTTGTGATAGCTACAATTGAATTTTTATTGTTTTTTAATTAGCTTATGAATTTACATTTTGAATGTTTGAATTGTGTTGTTTTTAGTAATTCTTAAACTATTGAAATACGATTTCACTTTGAGTTCTTAAGGTTTCAGAAAACAGAATGTTTTGAACAATTTGATAATTTATTATTCAGCAATTTTGAATTACAAAAAGTTCAGATTTCGAAATTGCATTTCTGAATTTTTGGCAATTCGAAACTTTTGTAAAATAATAAGATTCAGACAATTTCAATTATGTAATTGAATCTGAAGTCTATAAATTTAAACGTATTGTACACAAATTTCCTAAAATTCTATAGCTATAGAATTAGAATACATTTTTTTTAATATCAGGATTTCGTAAAATAAAGAACACGGTTTTCGAGGTCTTAAAGTCTCAGAAAGTTTAATTCAAATTAGTACTTTGTCCGTTATTTAATTTAAATTACAGAACAAATTATTTGGAAGCCAGGGATAAAAAAATTAAAAAAATGTAAGAAATCTAAAAATTAAATAATTTTCAAAAACTAAATAATAATAATAATAAACAATTATCTTTCGACTCAAACTGAGTGTGCAGACTATGACAAAAGTATTCAAACTCGACTTTGAATAGCAGATTTCAAAAAGTGAAATTTCTAACATCACGTTTTGTAAAATTATAATATGGAATATAACTTGTTTTCTATCAATAATATTAAATAATTAAAAAAAAAGTAAAGCATCTGTGATTGACAAAAATACTTTTTCACTAGTTTTGTTTGCTATTCTGGATTTTCAATAATTTCCGAAGAAACAAGCATTGTTATGGCGATCTTTTTAAAAGAAGTTGCACCTCCACCATCTGCTCCGGAGAGACCCGATTTTTTCTCATGCTGATTCATACATTGGTTTTAACAATAAAATCATGGTGTTTCCACAGCATTTCATTAGTTGTACATTTCGTTTAAATCCTGACCGGTAAAAACGTAGTATACAGGAACTCATATAAACTGATGATTTTTCCTTTCATCCTGTCCTATAACCCGAGACGAAGCGTTTATGAAATGTAATAGTGAATTTTTTAGAACTCTTGACAACTTTTTTCTTATTAACAGGGCTAGATTTATTGAACAGGCAAATTAGGTAGCTGATAAAGGCAGCAAAATTTTAAGAAAATTTTCGAAATTTGTTTTACCTGCGATAAACTAAAATTTAAAAGAGATCTCAATACTTAAATAACTGATGTGAGGTTTTTCTGCTTATTTCGTTGGTATATGTAGCAACATAATAAGTTAGTTTATTGATAAAATTGCAATATAATAAAAAGTTTGATAGTATAAGTAATTCTTCTATTGAGAATGCTAATTATTAATTTTAATTTCATAATACGTTATAAGAAATACTTTCGTGCTCCACGCGATAATTTAACTTAGATTAACGAATTCTACAGGATTCTAATTTTTTGTTTTGAGGTCGATTTAAAAAACAGTCAACATCTTCAAATTCATCGATATTTTTTAAATTTTAACGAAATATTCAGAATAACTTAAACTTTTGAAATAAAATTGCTGAAATTGTCAAAACATTTTTATTTTCATATTTTCTTAATTGGATCATGCATATCAATAAATTTTTTCAACTATTTTTTTTAACTTTCAGAACGCTTAAAATTTTCATAAATTTTATCATTTTACAACTAGGAGCATTTTCCAAATATTGATAATTTGGTCAATTTTGTGAAAGTCCTATCGTTTGAAAAATATTCTAAATGTAACGGAATTTCTGTATTCTATAGTAATCATTGAACGTATGAATGATATTCATAAAAATGACTTAATTTTTACAATATTGAAATTATTGCAATCTTCGAAACTTTCGACGTTTTCGCAAATTTTGACGGAATGTTCGGAATAAATGAAATTTTCGAAAAAAAATTGTTAAAATTATGAAAAGATCTTTATTTTTACAATTTCTTAATTTCAATACACTTATCAATAAATTTTGTCGACTATTTTTTGTTGCAAATTTTCAGAACGCTTGAAATTTCTATCAATTTAAAAATTTTCGAACTCGGAGCATTTTCCAACTTTTGATATTAATTTATGAATTTTTCGAAAACCCTATCGTTTATAAAATGTTTTAAATATTACGAAGCATTTGAATTTTGGTAATTATTTAAAATTATGAACAATATTCATAAGAATGACTTCATCTTTACAATATTGACATTCTTGCAATCTCCGAAATTTTCAAATGTCAAACTTCTCGAATTTCCCTTATCAATCACATTTCTAAACTTTAGAAAATTGCATGAATATTTGAATTCCACAAAATTTGATAAATTTTTAGAATGTCAGTCTTCTTGAAAATTTCAAAATTATAATAATTTACATTGCCCCTAGAGTGGGAAAAAAAATAAAATTATGATGGAATAAGAAAATCTGCTCAAACTTTTCAAGTAACGCAAATTTTGAAATTATCAAGTCCTACAAAACATCTGAATTTCAAAATGTTGTATTTTTGACCTTCTTACGATTTTTATACATTTTTCCCATTTTGAGATGTTCGTTAATTCATATAGAAGACTCAGAATTCATAAATAATTCTCCAATCCACTGAACTTCATATTTTTTCTTAGGAGAAGATGAGTAAATGGTGGTGGGGGGGGGGAGGGGGTGAAGGGCAGGCAATTTTTGAAACTGCGTAGGAGTGCCAAATTCCTAAATCTGGCCCTGCTCATTAGAGTTTGATTATTTAAAAAATTTTTACTACTTTTACATTTACGTTCCTCGCATAATCTGGCACTTCTGTGAAATTAGCTGAACATTTTTACATATGACATATTTATACTCGATCCTTAAAGTATAGAATTGCCTAAGAATTTTAATTAAAATTTTCGAATGCACATTATCGAAGTCTAGAACCAAAAAATTGAGTACACAGAAATTTATGAATTATTTTGCATATGAATGCAATTTTTAACTTGGAAATTTTAAATAAAAATTCAGAAATTCTCAAATTAAGGTATCAAATTCAAAAATTTATTATTGATTAAAATTTACTATTCAGTCTGAATTTTCAGTTTTTAAATGAAGTTTTTTCCCATGTTAGAGTTTTTCATAAAAATATTTTACATCCAACATCATTTAAATTTTCTCTAAAGAATTAGAATATCTAGTTATTGCGAAATCAGTTTCAAATTTTACATAACAGGTTTAAAATTGCTGAAAATTGAATTACCACATCTTATAAAGATCGTCATTTTGAGTTCAGTATGTGTAAAAATTGCAATCTTTACAACATTAACGCATTACGGTGCTTTTTTTGAAATTTCCTGTTTTCTAAGAAACACATTTAAAGTTGAACTTTTTTATGCCGTCACTGAAAACTTCAAACCAGTAAAGTAAGCGAATGAAACAGGAAAAATAAAAATATGCTGTGATTTTAAGTATAAATAATAGTAAAATGAATATCAATAATTCTAAATATCATATTCAATAATCAAATTAGGAATCACTTTGAAAGTTTTGTCCAAACTCTTCTGAAATACAAAATTTTTTTATAAATTTGTGGCCTTACAGATTCTTAATGCGTTAAATAAATTATTGTTTCATGGACGCTTCGACATCCCACCAGAAAACCATGTCCTAATAGCAAAATGATTGATTATTTATCCAGGTAAACACTCCGGAACCTTTTGCTCGACCGAACTCGAAAGCGGAAAACGCTGTTGAAGTTGAGACAGTTGAAGTAAGTGAAGTTGAAGGAGACGAAAAGATCGCAAAAGTTGAAGGAGACTCTGAACCTTGCGTTGAAGAACCCACAGAAGAGGAAAACATCAAAATGCCCCTCCCGAAATTCGACGAGCAAAGAGTTGAGGTAAATAGTTACGAAAGACTTTAAGTTATATTATATGCAAATAATTATTAAAAATTTGAAAATGCAAAAAACACCATGTTTTTGGATTCGTTAGGAACTTGTCTCCGCCGAGATAAGTCTGGAAAAACAACTCGAGAGCGTGCAAAGTCAACTGTTGGCTCTGAAACAGCTTCCCAGCGAGATCGAAAAACACTTGAAAATTGTGTCGGACCAATTGCACAGGATCATGGAATTGAGCGGCGCGCAAAACCAAGTCAAGCTCACGAAAGGTGCGGCCATTTAACACGTTGTTTTAACTGCACATTGTATAACGAGTACTAATAAACTTGAGTGTCAATAAAACCAGATTTTTCTAGTGCTCTCTTTTTTTACAAGTCGATTCGCACCCTTGATTTGTGGTTTTTTAACTTTCTTGAAACAAGTTTTCAAACTCAAGTTCTCTTAAGAGATTTCAAATCTTTGAGGAATTTTTGTAGGATTTGTTATTACATTTTTTTGAGTCTCGTATTTGCAATAGAGATATATCAAAAATTATCTATGTAAATGTAATTATTTTTTGTTGTAAATTATGAATGTTATTAACATTTACAGAAATTTTGTATGTTTATGACTCACATGGATTTCTAAGGGTCATCGAAAATTTTCTAGTTTTGAGAAATCGTACTAGATGTTTCTTAAATATTGTATTCTATATATAATTTCGTATATTTATTGAAAATAGAGAAAAACTTTCAAAGTTTTATGAAATTCTTTGAAAAAATTTCTACAACCTGAAGAGTTTTGAGAAAATTATCGTCTGGGTAATATCTAATTGAGGATTTTTTTAATTTTTAAGAATTTATACTATTTTCCATAGTTTTCGAGATTATTTTTCAACTTCTGGACATTTTGAGGAATCAAAACGAGTTTACATTTTTTTTTAATTCCAAAATTTACTATTCTGTTTTTCTGTTATTCTTCTTTAAGTTTTAAATCAAAAAATCAAATAAAAAATCGAAAAACATGTTTTTTGATAATATTTCGATAACGCTCTTTTAAAAAATTAAATGACTATCATTTTCCTATTCAACAACCCCAAAATAGCCTGAAAACAAAAGTTTTTTCACTAAGTAAATTTTCCTTCAAAAAAACTGTTTCAAAAACCATCATTCCATCAAAAGTACTTGTAAAACTAATTTTCATTTATTTTCGTGATGTATAAAGGCAGCACAATAAAATTTCCCTTGAATGACATCTAGCCGCTGTGTTACATAATATCCATACCATTAGAAAAAAAACAACTCGGATCCGACCGACTTTCATCTATGCATGTGGAAATAATTAGTGTTCGAATGTTTATGTTTTCACTGTTAGAAGAGGGAAGTTGTGTGAGAGAGGTCGAAAAAGGAGAAGTGGAAGAAAGGATCCCGGAAGCGGAAATGGCGAAGCAGGAAGAGCTGCAGCAGCAGCAGCAGCCACATTCGGAATCGGAATGGGACGAGCCTTCGTTTAGCGTGTCGTTCGTGGATTATAATAGCTGCTCGGCGCCGCGGACTGCAACGGGGGTGGAAGGGGAGGAAGAGGAGGCCTGCTGCACGCAGGAAAGCGCCGACGAGTCCGCGAGAGAATTGGAAATCTCGGTTAAGAGCGACGACGAGGATAGCAAAAGGGTTAAGAAGTATATCGTGTCGTACGAGTCGAAGGTTATCGAGAAGAAAGCCGAGACTCGAGCTCTCAGCCCGGCTTTGTCCACCGGTAAGACTCCATTTTCCGAGCCTTTCTTTATTAAACACACCGAGAGAAAAATTTAGTACTTTTTACTATGAAATATAGTAATGGGGGATCGAGATGAAATGTAGTAAATTTTACTCAAGACAGTGTTGTATTATTCAAAATATTCGTATTTGAGTCATTGACATATATTATAGTAGTTGTAGCTGTTTTTAATGAAACTCATATATGTATAGTAACAATAACTATTATACAAAAATGTAGAAATTATGATCATGTAAGCTAGTTTCCCCATTACACTGTGCAACAAAATTTAAGTTTGAAAAAGTTGATGAGCTCTCATTAGCAAAAATCGATAGTACATGGTCCCAAACGCATATACACGGTGTGTCCAAAAAGTTCGGGAACTGGTAATAAAACTTAGTCATTTTACAATAGAATGAAAAGTTTAATAAAAATTATTCAAAGTACAT
>JAPYZL010046320.1:0-17642 GCA_030522825.1 Platygaster orseoliae
TTCTTGGAACTTTTCCACGTAGTACTAATGTAACGCTAAGTACTCATGCAAGACCGTCATTTTGATATCACTTTTTTTTGTGAGAAATTATTTCAAAATGCATTATATATTATTTGATAAAATAGCACCAATGATTTCTGTAAATGTACTTCAAAATAATCTTTGGTTGATATGGGCATAAATGTTTTTGATCTGGAAAGCCGCCAAAATTTTTTTACTTTTCAATGTTTTTTTTAGGTATTCTCATTGGAGAATTTTTTAAGTTTTGGGAAAATATCTACAACACTGTGCAATAAAATGTAAGTTTGAAAGAGTTGATGATCTCTCATTAGCAAAAATCGATGGTACATAGCCCCAAACACATATATGCCAGAGCATTTTCAAAAGTTAGCTCTTGTTTACGAGTAAATAATTATTACAAATTCTAGATTAAAAATCGTATAACTCCCTCAATTTTCATCCGATTCGAAAAACGAAAAAAGGAAAATCGCTCTTAAAAATGGGGAACCTATTTCCGTTAAAAAATTTGCGGAAATTTGCATTTTTTTGCAATTTTTTTCAAAAATTTTCGCAAAGTTGCATTTTTGGGAATAATAATAATAAATGACTTAAATAAAAATTTCATTAACTTTAATATTTTATAAACTTTAATATTTTCAATAAACTTTAACGAAAATTTAAAAAAAATGAATAATTAATGACTTTTTCCCGAAAATGCAACTTTGCGAAAATTTTTGTGAACTTTCAAAAAAATGCAACTTTCCGCAAATTTTTCAGCAGAAATAGGTTTCCCAATTAAAAAGAGCGATTTTTCTTTTTTCGTTTTTCAAATCGGATGAAAATTGAGGGAGTTATACGATTTTTAATGTAGAATTTTTAATAATTAATTACTTGTAAACAAGAGCTAACGTTTGAAAATGCTCCGACATATATGCGTTTGGGGCCATGTACTATCGATTTTAGCTAATGAGCGCTCATCAACTTTTTCAAACCTAAATTTTGTTGCACAGTGTAATTTGATATCATGAACCTCTAATGCTTTCACTGAAGAATTTTCGAGGATTTTGGGAGACAAGTCATAAGTCCTCGAATTCTTCTTTTTCTTCTTTGAGCCCTATTTTGTCTCACTGGAGTTAATATTTGGATTTGCTGAGACTGATAATTACGATTAAGATTTTTTCCATTCGTCTTCCTAAAATCCTCCAATTTCTCTCTTCATCCTCGATGTATCGAATGATGGCGAAAAAAGTATGGATTTTTCAACTCGGGTGACCTCTAATTGTAAAATAAACTGACGATCAAAGTTGACAAAAATGTCCTCGTCGTAATTGACGGTCATAATCGGTAATTTACCTGTAAATTTACCGGTAAATTCTTTCCCTCACATCCCTGTTTATATGAGACAGCCACATGCTCGATGTGTTCACGGATGTTTACCTTCGAGGCACTGGTGCTCGCTCTGTTGCTCTTGAAAGTGGGCAAAAGGCCGTCACTCGGCGAATCCTGCAGGCGAGAGTCAGTGCGGGCTTTTGTGAGGTGGAGAACAGGTGCGCGGCCCGAGGTTGAATAACTCGCATGGAAAGGGTTGGGAGCTTATCGAGCCGCGTGCACCAAAAAAATCCTGACTTCTCACGTTGCGTGCGCGTGTTCTCACTGGGTTTCGAAAACTACATGCGCACGGATGACGAATCTCGCCGGGATCTTACCAGTACTGACGACGATTGACGGATAAGAATGGGAAAAATATCAGTAACTACTGACATTTATCAATAAGAAGAAATATCACTAAGTATCAGTAAGGTTTTGGAGTTACTGATAGTAATATTTCTAGAGGCAATAATTAATTTGACGATTAGCTCTAACTTTTTTAACTCTAAAATGTTAAGCTTACTTTAAGATGCAACAAAATTAAAGGACGATTTGAAATTCGAAAAGTATCATACATACTTTTATATTATATAAAAAAATATATACATATATTTTATTATTATTAATCATAAAAATTAAATAATAAATTATAAGGGTTATACTAAATAACAATATCTTGAATTCGGTCCATTTTCGAATTTATTTTCAAGCAAGCAAGTCTTAAATCAATAGAATATGTCTTAAATCAAGAGTAATTGACTCAAATAATGTTGAATCCTCTTAATATAAGATTTGCCTGTTTGAAATTACTTGTGAACATGGACTAAATTTAAGATAATATTTGAATTTAAAAACGCGTCTTGATTTTGTTGCATCTTAAAATAGGATTCAGTTTTTACAGTGATGTGGTACGTATTCCAAAAAAAAAAGTTTAAAATGACTATGTTATAAAAAGCAACATTTCGAATATTTCTAGTGAATTTGTAAATTGACCGGGAATATAAAAATGTTTTGTTTGTTTAATTAGAGTTTAAGAGTTATTGTAAAATTAAAATTTCGCTTGTAATTAGCCTCCAATTTATGGAAATCAAAATTTTTTTTTGAATCACTTTATTTTCGCCTTAAGATGGATAATAGACTGATGAATAAAAATATAAAAAATGACATCGTGAAAAATGTTCCTTTTCTTCTAATTCAATTTTTTTCTTTTCAACGTGCTCTTTTGATAATTCCCGATGTGAACTTCTAAATTAAGAAAAATTAATACATTTCTTATTCTTTATGTATAAAAATTACTAAAATATTTTTTAGTTATCTGAAACAAAAGACATTTTTTTTAAAGACACCTAAATATTGAATTATACCAGTTCAAGTGAAATAGTAACGTGTATAAAATAATAAAATAGACATAAAAAAAATCTTAAGCTTCAGTGAAAAATTTTACTTTTTTTTTTTTTTTTTTTTTTTTTTTTTTTTTTTTTTTCTCATTTTTTTTTTTTTTTTCTTTATAATTCCTTTTTTCTCAATTCACACTTTTAAATTAAAAAATAAAGTGAAAAAAAAAAAAAAAAAAAAAAAAAAAAAATATTAAAGTTAAAGAAAAAATTTTAATTTTTTTTTTTTTTTTTTTTTTTGGTACTTTATGTTACTTTACTCATATTCAATTTTTTTTACATAAGAATGCCTTTATTCCCAATGCACACTTCTAAATCAAAAAATATTCAACTTAATAATTAGTATTGTACATAAACAAAAATTACTTGAATATTCTTCAGTTTTATAAAATGAAATTATATTTTTTTATACAAGGTATGGGTATATAATATATAATAATTCATGTAAAAATAAATTAATTCTATTTGAAAAATTCGAAAATAAAAATAAGTCACATTCTACACTGGAATGGAGAATCGTTTGATGTCAATTTTTTTATTTTACATACATGAATGTTTATTTAGTACCATAAAACATCTACGACGTTTTGAATACTCTACTATAAAGCAGTGATGAGGGAACTTATTTATATTTACTGATATTTTATCAGTAAGAAACCTTAAGCTACTGATATATACCATCTCTACTGACGGACGAATTGCGATTTTTTTAATGGTAATGTCAGTCGCCGTAACTATACGAACACGTTCATGCGTGCGTACGCGTGTGCGTGCCACGCGCACCGCACGAAACTACGCGACCGGACGATATAGCGTTTTAAGTTTCATATTTTTGTCGGCTTCTTGTGGACCCCAATTCCTGTTTGGGACTGGACTTCAATTCTCTTAGAAAATGGTTGACTGCACTTTTTAAAAAAATTGGGTGATTTCTGATGCTATTATTAAAAGTTTTTAACCTATAATCAATACTTATGGAAAATTTTCTGAACTTCTGGAATTCACACACAAATTGTATTGAAACGAAAGGGAATTTTTTCATACTACATGTAGTTACAAGGCACTCAGAGCAAAAGCAGAACTAGTAAAAGACGGAAAATGAAATTTTATCAGCACTGAGAATTTTTCAACTTTCTCATTCAGATTTAAAAAGTATAAAGTAAGAATTTTGTACGTTAAAGAAAAAGCGAATTCGGTTAACTTTGACTCAACCTTCCCAATTATGCTTACAAACTTTTTTAACAGGAAATCAAATTAAAGTATAGAAATTTGAAGGGGGGGGGGGACAAGAAAAATAAAAATTGCATTTGTTCAAAAAAAATGTTATATAATGAAAATGGAATTCCATTAGCTCTAAGAACTTTTCAACTTTTTGATTCATATTCAAAAATAAAAAAGTAAGAACTTCCTGAATTAAAAAAAAAAGAAAATTCGGTTTACTTTGCCTCAACCTTCCCGATTACGCTTACAAACTTTCATAACAGAAAATGTAATTCAAGTATAGAAATTTAGAGAGTGAGAGGGGGGACAAGAAAAACAAAAATTGTGTTACATTATTTATGCACAGCTCTTAACATTTAATTAATTAACTGGATACTAGATAAATCATCTCAGCGATTTGCATACCGAACGGGCTGGCGCCGATGTTTAAAAGGTCGATTGTACGAGGCCATTACGGAAACGATTATAATCAAGCAAAAAAAAACACGATTAAAAAGCACGATCCGCGTGTGAGAGAAGGATCGAATTTTCGCGAATGATTGTGACACGTGCCAGGGATTGCGAAATTTTTCGAGAAAATTTTCGAGCGTTTAGTCGTCGAATTTCAAGTCTTCCTTTTTTTAGAATGACGGAAAACAGCTTAATTAACAAGACAAACAACCTTTTTGGGATTCTGCAACTCAATTTAGAGGAAAAAAACAAATAGTCGACGATAGAGCATTGCTTCAAGTGATAATATTTGGACTCAGTTGAATATTTCGAGACGGGTATACATAAGTACTTCGATGCGGGACTAAATAATCAAACGAGAGAGATGAATCGGAGACGATGGTTCTCAGGAGTGAAAATAGATTATGTAAATTGGTGGTCTCATTTAGAGTCTATGAATTGAGATGTTGAGAAAAAAAGTGATACTCCAATTGATGCGAATTATTTTTTGGAAGGGTAAAAGTTACACGTGGAGAGCGATTTTTTTTTTATTTAGGAATTACTAGTATTTTCATACGCGTATCGTTTTTTAAATGTTGCTACAGATATTTCTAAAATTGAATACCTACAGTTAATTTATTAAGTAACTTAAATGTAAAGTTAAATTGAGTGTGGGTATTTTAATGGATTTTTCAGAAAACAACTTTCCTGCAGATTTTTAGTATTTCGTGAACTCCTTGTATTTTGAGTGTTTTTGGAATTTCATCAATATTTATATAATTCGAAGAATTTTTTGATATTCCGATCAATTTCGATGTAGATTACAGTATTTGATGCCTTAGGATCGAGAGTTCTATACTTTTTCAAGAATTTTTTAATTTTTTGAAAATTTGGAAAAACAACAAATTTGCTGTAACCGATAAGACAAAATTGTCATTCAATAAAGCATATAATTTATTCTGTAGATTCTATTTAAGATGCATATTTTTCATCTTTTGTGATTCTTTTTAAGCATATGCGCAATTGATTTTTCGCTAATATTTTTCATTATATTCATTCTATTTTTGTGCATAGTATTTCCATGCATTTTTACATTATTTTTCGTACATATTTTTATCAACCCTGTTCATAACCCTTAGATTGATTAGAAAATAGATATTTATGCTATACTATGGAGAAAAAGGACGTTTCCACACTCTAAATCTGAATCAGTCAAATTTTAACTAATTGAATCTGTCAGTGATGATTTCACTGAAAGATCTGTTGTTCTCGCCATATTGACAGATTTGTCAGTGAAAAAGTCACTGATTGAATCTGCTGCAAGTCAGTTGAAATTCCACTGCCCTATAAACGAACGTTACGAGAACAAAACTGACAGAATTTGTTAGAAAATATTTTTTCATCATTCTAACCTCAAAACTGATATTTTGACGTGACTTTGAGGCTATCATGATGAAAAATATTGAACGCACTCGCGAGCTATCGCCAATTTTGGTGAGGCCGATTTTAACCCTCGCCTTCGGCTCGGGCAAAAACTTTCGGCCTCGCCAAAATTGGCTCTAGCTCCCGACTACGAAAATAACTATTTTGTCATTACTGATTAACCTATTGTTTTATAATTAATTATGCCATTTATTCTGGAATTTATGAACGTACACTTGTAAAATTGGATAGAAATGAACAGACAAAAAATGAAACAATACATAAAAAATAATTAATTCATTATTTTAAAAAAACAATTCAAAATTCTCTGGAATATAATACTTTATTATAAGATAATTAATAACATAATGATTGAAAAAGTGATTTTTTTTATTCGATGATGTCTTGTTATGAACGAGTAATGATTGAAATTTTAATAACATTTTATTACATTAATATTTCTTGAAATTCGTAAATAAATAACATGCATACATATATAATTATCATAAATAATTAAGCAAATAATTCATAAATTAATGAATATGTTGAGTAATTAATCAAACAATAAATTGAGAAATTATTATAAATTCTTGGATTGTTTTTTATTTCGTTACAAATAAATTGTATTTGCTCAAACTCTCGATATTTCTTCCATTTTTGAATCTATCAATTATTTCATCATTTTTTAGCTTCATAATTCATGTGTTGATTAAAAAAACTTTTTAAATAAATTCTCATTTTTCGTTCAATATTGAATAATATCGTTAATTCAAAATGTCCGAAAATGATTTGACTGTAAATATTTAGACGGTTAAACTATTTGAAAATAAATAAATTAGTATTATAGAAAAATCAAAATTATTGTCAAGTCAGGAAATCTTAAAGGCCCGAAAATGATAAACATTTGTTTTGTGTAAGAACAAACATGAATTTTATTGACAAGGTAGAAAGTTTTAATGATTTCATAAATTTGAGTATCTTTTTATGAAACGTGAATAAAAATTTTTCAAAATCAATAATACATAATCCACAATGCCAACGAATACGAACAACTTTTTTTTTTTTTTTTTTTTTTTTTTTTTTTTTTTTTTTTTTTTTTTTTTTTTTTTTTTTTTTTTTTTTTTTTTTTTTTTTTTTTTTTTTTTTTTTAATTTATTTGTCAATCTAACTGATTCGGCCAGTTAAATTTGACTGATTCGCTGTTGCCGCGTTCCTTTTAATAATTAAACCTGTCAGATTTGCCTGAAAATCTGTTGTATTTAACAGATTCAGTTTTAGAGAGCAACGAGTGCTAAATTGCACACTCGCTTCGCTCGTGTGCAAATGCACGAATTGGAATCATCCAATTTCTCTCGTGTAGCATATTATATTTTTTTCCTATGCATATGTAGAAGTTGTCACTTCTTTTTTACGGAACGTAGGAACGAAATCTCTTTTATGAGGTATTCGTAAATCAGCGGGAGAAATCATTGTTCCCTAGGGAAGTATTCATTTCTTACGGATCAAAGGAAATAATTTTTTCCCATGCATCCGTAAAAAAGGCCACTTTATTTCTATGGAATGCCGGAACAAAAGCTCCTTTTTGGGGTACCCACAAAATCAGCGGAAATCATCATCAAATCCCTGGGAAACACTCATAAATCACGGATCAGGCAACTTTTTTCCCTGTGATCCGGGATTTATGAATATTTCCCTGAGGTTTTAATGATAACTCCCGCTGATTTCCGAGTACTCCAAAAAGGGGACTTCGTTCCTGCGTTCCATAAAAATGAAGTTGCCACTTTTACATATGCATGGGAAAAAATATTGTATATCACACGAGACATAAAGGATGATTCCAACGAGTGCAAAGTTTGGGCACTCATTGGAATCATACTTTTTCTCCCTTGTAGCATAAATTTCAATTCCTTGATCTGATAAAAATGAATATTTCCCTAGGGAACAATGATTTCTCCCGCGATTCATGCAAATAAAGTGACCATTTCTACGCACGCATGGGAAAAAACTTATTACATGCTAAAAAATGCAACACATTTTTCGCCAAAAACCCGTGGGCTCAAAATTCAAACTCACCGAGAGTGGAATTCACCTGCAAGAGGAGCAGGCCGATCGCGAGAAGCAGCAAGGAAAAGTCCGTTGCGGAAGTTCGTCGCGCGCCCGTCATCTCAGGCGGCCCGCGCCGGATGCTGCTCGTCCTCGACGTCGCGACGTTCACTCTTCGGCCGCGGCGCCGCGGCTCATGTCTCATCTGCTCCTGGACACCGCCAAATCGCCCTCACTGGCCTGTTTCCCGGGCTGAAAACCCCGGAATCGCTCGCGTCAAGGGCGACCCATCGAAACCCATATCTTCGCCGAGATCCCAACACCCCAGAAATGATAAAAAGCACCCGTCGATCGAAGGGCGCGGTGGGGGGGGGGGGTTTGGGGAGCGGGGATTCCTGCACACTTGTGGAGCCCGCGTTGAACTGGAATGAGGGAAATGTCCCGGTTTGTGACCCTCTTTCATGAAGGCAGAATGGATGGATTTCGGAACTAATAAATATTGATAAGAATATCTGCTGGGAAATCCACTTTCGGAGCAACCCTTAACGAGTTCATAGTGAAACTCTCGAGATTGAGTTAAATTTGTTACGTTTACTGGATCTTGAATGAGGTTTGTAATTCTGCTAATGATTTGGGATGAGGTTCTTTGCAAAAGTTTTGGTTTTTGAGTAGGATTGATGAAATTGGAACATTTTTTAGGGGTTGTTAGTTTTTTCGTGTCACTGAATGTGGTTTATTTCGTTTTTGAGATGGAAGTCATTAGAGAATTCGAAATGACTATGAATTAAGTTATTTATGGATTCATAGATTATAAATAGTAAAATGGATGAAGGTTTGTGGGATTTCGAAATTGTTTGTGTAAGTTTACAGAAACTGAATGTGGTTTTGGAGTCATGAAATGGTGAGTAATGATGTTCCCACATTATAAATATAATATATATTATATTATATATAGTTTTAATTCAATGTAAGAAGTAACAACGACTCCTAATTCGTGAAGTGCTAACTATGACTTCAAAGCACAGTTGTTTGTGCAATCAAAAGAATTTAAATAATTTTCTCAGTTTTCTGATTGAAAATGTTTCATAATAAAACTATGTTATAACGTGGTCTCAATATTCAACGTTATTATTCCGATGCCAAAAACTAAATGCTTTTTTTTTATTGACTACATATGCATTTTCGTTCTTCGACAAGATAATTAGATTAGTAATTGAATTAAGTTGAACCTTAAAAGTAGAAGAGCTTTTTTATTGAATTGTTCAATTATTGTCATTCATTATCGATTATTTATATTTTCAATACAAAAATGAGGCACTATCTATTCAAGTTTTTATTTTTGTATACAGTATTTTGGAAAATTTTTTCTAATATTCAAAAGCTTGCCACAGAATGTTCATGAATTCTTCGACACGTGGAATTTCTTAGAAAATTTTCACGTTGAATAAAATTTTCAGTAATACAAGGCGAATAGAGAAATAGCAAAAAAGCATTAGAAAATTCTAAAAAAATTGTACTTATAAGAAAAATAAGAAAAAAATCTTGTGGAAAATCTTGGAAAATTGTGGAACCTAAAAAAGATGTAACTGGATGTAAGGTAACCATTCGGAATTACGTAAAGTGACAGAATTACCTTGAATAGCTCATGAAAAATTAAAAAATAACAAAAGAAATTATGTGAAAAGATTCTCTATTTTTTTAACAGTATTCATGTAATTAAAAAATTGTTTCCTCTCTCCAAATATTCGAATTAGTTTCCCGTGTGATACACTGCATAGGAGGATTGCTTTCTCGAGAAAATTCAAAAATAACTTGCTTGTTGCATAAAGAAAAAAAGAAACTTTTTTATCAACAAAAATAATGATATACCCAAGTTATCTGAAAGCTCCATTTTTCATGAATTGATGTTGATTGAAGTAAAAATATTTCAATTTTACGAAGTCTGAAAAATTTTAAAAAACTGTGGAAAAAAGAGATGTAGTCTTTATTCTTCTTAAGGTTCTTAAATTATTCGAAATCTTTGATGAATCAAAAAAAAAAAAAAGATTTCATAATTTATCGTAAATAAGAAATCGAGATATTTATCTTTTCAATAAGAAAAAACCACAGAATTTATGAAAGCCTATCAAAATTTTCGGAAAAAACATATTATACAAATTTGTTGACCTCTTCCAAATAAACAAAAGCATGTAGTCTTATGGAGGTTTTGAAAAAAGTTAGACATGGATCCTTAAATGATCGAATGAAACATTCAACAAGTAATACTTTCAATCAATCGATTAATCGATTAACTAATAATTTCATAAATTTTGCAAGATTATCGAAAATTATTAATTTTTTTCGTAACACTAAATGTTGTAGTTTAATTTTTCTAAAATACACTAATATTTGAAAATTCTTTGGAAAAATTGAACCAGTAATGATTGAAATTTTCCGAAGTTTCTGATAGTTCGAACTCTCATCAAAACTTCAAAAAAAAATTCAATACAACCATTTCCAGTTCCTTTCAGATTTGGTGAAAAAGTCTCAAGAAATTCGGAAATATTGATTAATCCACTATCTTTGACATTGACCAATGTCAAGAATTTTTCTTATTTCGAAAAAACTGAATTCATTTTTATAAAAAATTTATCAAAAGTTTTCTTCTGAATTTCTAAGTTTTTTTTTTTTTTTTTTTTACCAAAACCAGAAATGAAAAAACCAGATTTTTTACTTTAAAAAAATTTTCAACTTCTTAATTGCATGCTATTTGAATGAAAGTCAACAATTTTTTTTAAATAAAATGTCTCAAAGTTCCATATAAAAACAGTCTCTATTCGTTCGTAATTTCACCAGAATTATGACAGTTTTTGAGTAATTTCCAAGAAAAACTGAATTCATTGTTAGTTACCATGATATAAAATATAACAGAATAATTTTTCAATTTAGAAAAAATGTAGTCTATAATAGTAGTTTAAAAAAATAATAACAATAAAGAGTAACAACAATTTATTCAAAATTGTTAAAAATGCATCCACTTCTTCAAAAATACCACAAAAACCTAAAAAGTACTTGATTTAAAGTTAATTAAACACCTAGCGAAACAGTTCTAAGAAAATCTCGTTTATCGAAATAATTTTATAATACTTCAAAAGCAGTCACTCATTGCCTTAAATTTCCACAAATTGGCTGAATATTTTTGGAGGATATGAAAGATTTTGTAACCATTAACTCGATAATTTTCACATAAATTTGAAAAATAATCCGAATTTTCATAAGCAATTTGGAATTCATTTCAAAGTGTTACTATTATGATAAAATTGTTCTTAAAAAAAAACACACACACAAACACATTGTCATATTACTTCTCGCAAAACTCAAATATTAAGAAACGTAGGTATCTCGTTCATTGATAACATGAGAAATGTAGTAAACAAACCGAGACAAAACAAGTACCGGAAAAATGGGATGTCTGGTCACCTTGACTGCACTTGTCACTTCACTTTGTCGTGGAATATGAATTAACGAATCAGGAATTTTAGTAAATTTTGGTTCGTAACAATTCAATAAAATTTTTTTTGTAAAACGATCATGGTTTACACACTTTTATACTCCTCATTTAACAAAAAATGTTACGATGATTGTTTTTCTCGAGATACTGCTCGATGCAAAAACTTACTGAAAATCCCATATAATCTAAAGAAATTAGAAACTCTAGAAAGAAACACTAAATAATGTATTATTATTTTTTGAATTCAATGAAATTTTTCTTACCTACGAAATTTTCAAAAATACGAAAATTATTAATCAAGTAAGAAATGCATGTAAAAAATTTTTCAGAATATTCTCGAATACTTTCAACTCTACGGACCCTCATCAAAAATTCACTCTCGTTTATATAACTCGAACAAGGAGTCAACATGAAAATCATCATAACAAAAAACACAATTCAGGAAACCAGATATTCCCCTATTTACCTCATTTTCCAATTTGTCACCACCATCATCAAATTTCCCAAAACACATCTAGACCTAGACCCATCAAAAATCATACCAAATCTTCCACATTCCCTCCACGATTTCTCCAAAAATGCCTTACGAGTTATAAAAACTGAAGAAAACTTCAAAAACATGCATCCACAAAATTCTCATCCTCCCAGTCAAACTACGACCATTTTTTCTACATCTTCGAAAAATAAACCACACTGTCACGCAATCACGTAAAAAACTGAAACACCATGGGAAAAGTACCAATTTCCCTTCGAAGGGAAAACAAGGAAAATGGCAAAAAAACCGGGACATGGAGGCAGGTAGGGCGCGTAAACAGATCATATACCGGGGAACCTGGAGAGGGTCCGGTCACCCTGGCTGTACCTGATCGCGCGCGGTGTCACGTGGGATATCGTTTGCGGAGCGCGGGCTTTCCGCGCCTTTCCCGGTCGCCTCGGTGAATGAAACTGCGCTCGACGAACCTCCTCGTGGTCCACCACTACCGCCCGTCCGATCGGACCTGATTCCCCCCCCCCCCGCCCCCCAACCCCCCGCGCGCCCCTGGCCACGTCGGGCAACCGCCTCCATCCCCGTGTATTCCCCTTTAACTTGGCCGGGGATTGGCGAGCCGCGTCGCGGCACAATCGGCAACTGGTCTCGATCGGCACGAAAAACTCGCGCTCACCACGTGGCTCGGCGGGCGCTCCCCAACCCGGGCGTCATTCATTCCCCCGGGCGCGATTTCAGGGGGAGACCACCACCGAGACGCGACACAAGGCGGACTCTACGCGATGTCTTATCTGGCGGCAGCTGAATTTTCCCGGAGTGATTTTCATAAGAATTGCGTGACATCCCTCGTATTTGTAGTTTTAGCTTGTTTTCGAAGTTCAAGAGCGAATGGTGGACACTTTTTTCGGTCATTTATGTTTACGACAACAAGTATCGATGATTTATTCATTTTGGTATATATTCCCATTGTAGGGATTTTGTCTGACCTAAGATGTGTCATATATATATGATTGAGTGATCTTAATTTTTATAAAAAATGACAAAATTCTTATGAGATTCAGAAATTTCTAAGAATCCCGTTTTTTATATAGTTGCATGACTTTATAAAAATCTTATAAGAAGTTTTTTTCTTATAAAAACCAATAAGATTTTTGTAGGAAATTTTAAATTTGTTATTAGAAAATATTTGAGCTCCGAATTTTTATAAGAAAATTTCCAATCTGGTGTAGAATTATAAATTTGTATAAAAATTATAATTTTTATATTAAATCACTTTTTATAAGAGATCTACATCAAATTTTTCTCAAATGCGAATTATTGTAGAAATCTTTCAAATATGAGGGGAAACTTTATTTCACAGATAATAACATTGAAAACGAAAAAAAAAAAAAAAAACCTTTGATTATATAGATCTCAACTGAAATTAAAAAATACAAATAACTTTAAAAATTGGAAAAGAAATTTCTATCATTTAAAAATAATTACGAAAATATCTTATGAAACAAATTCTTTTATACGGATTCTTATAAAAAATGTCATAAGAAAATTTTGTATACAAATTCAACAAGAAATAAAATTTTTATGAAAATACTTTTCCTATCAGGTATTTATAAACTAACTTCATAAGAAAAGTGTTCCTTAGTATAAGAATTTTACAAGGTCGGTTCTATAAAAATCTTTTTCATGAGAAATTTTTATAAGAAATAAAATCACTAGGGATCACACAACGACAATTAATCATGTATCAGCCAGAGCGTTTTTTATTTCTTAACTTCCGGATAAAATATTCTCAATTAAATATTTTAAAATGCAAGTCCTTCGACTCCAACACCAAGAATTCTAAATAAGATAGTACGGGATTATTAAATTTTCAACCCTAGAGTATTTCATTCTAAAAATTTCTGCCGCAGAATATAGAATTTCAAGATTTTTATGTATATAGTATATATCTACAGCGCCAGATGATGTAAAATATCTTTAACTCACAATTCTCGTAAATAGAAGTTCTACATTCTACAAAAAAGTATTCTGAAACAAGAGGTTTGATGCTATTGAACTAATAAATCTTGAATTCATAAAAAAAATGCAGATTATAAAAGAAAGGGGTTTAATAATTAAGCCTACGAAAACTGAAATAGGAAATTCTACCCTTAAAATTCAAAACAGTAGAATTTACGCTGTTTTTTTTCAGTGATTTAGTTAACCACTGAAAAATAGTGAAGTGTTACTTATTTTTCAGTCATACTATTCTGAAACACTATTTTTTTTAGTAAATAGCTGTCCTTCTTGATGTACCCTTGCGAAAAAATCCTACTGGTAGTAGGATTTTCACAAATAGTAACCAATAGTAACCTATATACTACTATTTGGTTACTATTGGTTACTATTTGTGAAAATCCTACTAGCAGTAGGATTTTTTCGCAAGGGTAAAACAGTAAAATCTCCACTATTTTTCTAAGTGATATTTTCAATTATGGTTGAACACTGGATGTTATGATAATTCAATGACCAGTGTTTAAAAATACTGAAAATTAGTGCATTCTTCAACGTGCGAGTACTATTTTAGTGAAACTTCTTGACGGCGAAGTAGTTGAATTTTTGCGGACTCTGTGAGAAACGAATAAATTACTACAATTTTTCATTTACTTATCAATTTATTAATTTTTTGACTTTAGTTCCGACTCACGTATCTCCGTTTTATTCGATGAACTTAACATACTTATCGTTAATTTTTGTATCAGTGAATTCATATTGATTCCCCAATGAATACTTATTAGTCAGTGACTTACAGACCACTGACTATTTCAGTAGGTTGGTGTGTTGGCTGCGTGAATGAGTGAAATACCACTGAATTTCAGTAATATTCCACTGTTTTGCATTCAGCAAGTATAAAAAATTTGTAGAATTAATATCCACATAACATACAAATGTTTATATTTGCATTTGTATAAGAAGTTTATTTAAATTTTTCAAGTCCAACATGAAAAACTCTATAATTTTCTTTGTAAACGTCTTTCCCGATAGGTCTCACACTTTTTCCGAATACGTACTGATGCATTTTTGTTTTTGCAGTAGCTGGAAATATAATCTGTAAAAATATATATTTTTTTGCCATTTTTCATTGACTATATATTTTATTAAAGGGCTTATTTTATGACATTGCCCAATAAAAAATTGTGAGCTTTATAAGAAAATCTAGTTCCTTTCGCAGTTACAAGTGATTCGAATGAAATCTGTCAAAATAAATACTGTCTTTGAAAAATCCTATGACAATAAATCAAACTCAAATCTTTTTTTCAGTCACACCTCTTCAACACCATCCCAATTTTTAGCTTTCTAACATCAGTTCACCATAACATCAAAAAACAAATATGTTCAACACAAAAAAAAAAGAATCATCCTTTATTACTCAAAATAAACCGTTTTGAAAATTATATATGTAACGACGATTTCAATGGCGACGAAGAAAAAAGGGTACACAAAATTAAAAAAAAAACGGTCACGTAATGTTTAGCCAGAGGAACGTTCGACGACAAGTTTTCGACTTTCTGTTTAACCTGCCGAAGAGGACAAGTTGAAACTGGTAGTCTTCTCGAAGCGGACGTATTCTCAAGTAGGCAAATACACTAGCGTACGGTACTTGCATAAGAGGAACCGACGGAGACGAGGAGGAACGCGTCGGAGACGACGCCGATAAACTGGAGAAACTCCGAGATAAGGGTCCGAGATTTCTACACTCCTTACCCGGCCTTGTTTTTTAATCACTACCTGTCCCGGTTACAATTCGCGAGATTTATGGTTCGCGCAATTTTCACCGTGTCGCCCGGCGTGCAAATATTCGCTGCAGAAAGCAAACATTTTGATTGATGGTAGCTCCGTGGAAAAAGCTCCTCTGCGTCAGTAAAAAAAGGTAAGTTTTCAAAAAATCAGAGTCCATGTTTTACACATCCCTTTAAAAAATCATTTTCCAAATGTAAAATGTTTCAAAACTGTCAAAACTTGAAAAATATTTCCATAAATTTTTTTTAAAAAAAGTTTAGCTCAACTTGTTAGGTAGACTAAAAAATACAGCGAAATTAATTAGTTGTTTCCTAACCATCACACAATTAAATTCGAATTCGATTCGTTTCACTGCGCAAATGCCTCCTTCACAAAAGGATTTCAAATCGTGCGAAAAAATGGTCTAATAGGTATCTGAGGTCAAACATGCAACGCGTTGTCTAATGCGGGGCAGTGACATTGCGTGACTTCGGTATTTTACACGAGATCTCGTAGTAATTACGGCTTTCTCTTTCTTCTTCCTCACCGCATCCTGCATTATCGCACTTGGTGAGCCAGCAAACTTGTGCCAACAAAACGAATTTCATGTACGCTTCCGAAAACGACCTAATTAGACCTAATAATGGTACGAAAAGTTTGTATTGTTAACGAGTGAAAGGCATTTGAATAGGTTTTCCTGCAGTTTTTGAAATTTGTGAAACTGAAGTGTATTTGAGGTTGTGAAATATATAATAAATGAATCTGAAGTTGTGAAAATTCAAATTTAGCAGAGACGTCAATATTTAAATAACTAAATGTAAGGATTTTTTGCTTATATCGTTGGTATATGTAGCAATAAAAGAAATTAGTTTCATAATTATATCACAATATAATAACAAGTTTGATAGTATAATAAGTTAATGTTTGAATTAGGATTTGTAATTGTTAATTAAAATTGTTTATTACATTATTAGGAAGTCTTTCGCACTCCACGTGGTCATTTGACTTAAATTAACGAATCATACATGATTCTAAGTTTTTATTTCGGGGTCCATGTAAAAACAGTCAACGTCTCCAAAATTTTCGATATTGTCAAATTTCGACAGAATATTCGGAATAGATGATGTTTTCGTAAATAAACTGCTGAAAATGTCAAAACATCTTTATTTTTATAATTTTTAAATTTATTATACTTATCAGCAAATTATGTTGGCTGTTTTTTGTTGCAAATTTTCAGAGCACTTAAAATCTCTATGAATCTGAAAATTTTTTAAATCCGAGCATTTTCGAACTATTAATAATTTATTAATTCTGCAAAAGTCCTATCGTTTTCAAAATATTTTATATGTAACAGAATTTATGAATTTTAGTAATCATTGAAAATTGTGAATCATAATAATAAAAATGAGTAAATTTTTACAACATTCAAAATTCTTAGAATCTCATAAATTTTTAAATGTTTGATAACTTTTCAAATTTATTTTCTCAATTACGTTTCTACAATTTTGAAAATTACTTGGATATTTGAATTTCACGAAATAAAGTAAATTTTCAGAATGTCAGTTTTCTAGGAAACTCCAAAATTAAAATAATTTACGGGGTTTTTATAGTAGAAAAAATTTATGAAATTATAATGGACCCTTGCGAAAAAACATTACAGAACATTACAGAACATCACAGAACATTACATGATGTTCTGCAGTGGTTAGTAGTTTTTCGTAGTGTTCCATGATGTTCGTGGGTCGGCGAGTGGTTCGTAGTGGTTCGTGATGTTCGGTCGTGCTTCAGTGAATGGTTCGTAGGGTTTCGTTATGTTTGATCGTGGTTGGTAAGTAATTCACGGTGGCTCGTGATTTGAGGCCGTGACTATTAGCTGAAAAGTTTGTAGTGGCTCGCTATGCCCTACAACAGTGGATTTAAAAAATAGTTGGTGTTGCGAAATAAATTATGATAGATATTGAAAATAAAATAAGAAATTGCGAAAGTAATAAATTGCTGCGTAGCACATTTCGACAAAGAAATAGGAAATATT
>JAPYZL010046477.1:0-15686 GCA_030522825.1 Platygaster orseoliae
GTGGCGACTTAGGACCACCATTTTCAGAGATGCAAGAAATCTACTGTTTTAATATACGCTGCTAAGCGACCGTACAAACCACTCTAAGCCGCTCCGAATAGCCTAGAATTGAAGGCAAGGGTTGTTCTAACGTGATTTAACACCGAAAATCACAAAAAAACACTGTTCAGTATTTTTTCTGAGACATGATCCTTATTATGGCGACTTAGGACCATTCTCCCCTATTTTATGTTCCTATTTTGTAGCATATTCCATTAGAAAAATCGACGTTACAAATCTATGAAAGACAAAATTGAAAATTAATAATTTTCAATAGGAGTTTACTTACGTATTTCGTCAGTTTTTTTAACAATACAATATTATAGGAATATTTCAGTTTCTTGGGCCTCCGGATCTGAGTAATTTTTTTGTTAATAATTGGAACCAAAAATTACTTTATGAAGAATGAAAAAAATTGATATTTCGCTTGATTGATAAAAAAACTTTACTACATTAATTTTTATTTATTTATTATTTTCATTATTTCGCTTATTTTATTATTATTATATTATATTATTATTGTTTTGTTTCGGGAAATCCGAAAAGTTCAAGAATCCTGATGTGCCTGAAATCCCAAACGTTTATGAAATAAACGAAAACGAAAAAAAAATTATTTTTCATCTCCACCCATGATTAAAATTAAAAATAATGAGAAACGTTAAATAATATTTATTAAATATTAGTAATTATGAATTAATTCTATTACTAGGTATGATAGAACAATTTTTTGTATTTTTTCGTTTATTTTTAAACGTTTGAAACTTCAGAGACATGAATCCTGAAATTCTCGGGAATCCCGAAAAGTCTAGGGATTCCAAAAAGTTTTGACATCCCGAAAAATTTAAGAATCCAAAAAAGTTTGGGCATTCCCGAAAATTTTAATCTGGTATTCCGAAAAGTTCGAAAATCTAGTGAAAGTCAAAGATTCGGAAAAGTTCAAAAAATTTTAGAGCATTCGAAAAACTCAAAAATTCGGAGTCCCAAAAAATAAAAATTTTGATTAAGAAGGTGATTCGAAAATCTGCCGAAATACGAGGTCCTGAATAAGTTAGAATGTCAAAATTATTAATTGTTTCTATGTTATATAGGAGTTGAAAAATATTGTAAATCCTGTAAAATTTAGGATCCTGAAAGGCATTAAAACTTTTTAATTTCAATGTATCAATTATATGTTTTTAAATATATGATATCAACTTGTGTAATAATAAATCATAAAAAAAACTATGTATGTATTTTTTATGAACAATGATTGAATATAATAAAATAAAAAAATTTTATGTGTACAAAGAAAAATGAAGATGATCCTTAATATTCATTAAGTTCAACGCATTTTTCCAATTTTGAAAAAATCTGTTGTTGAATAATTTTCAAGAAAATTAGAAAATTGTATCAAAAATTGCGATATTCTCGAGAACTTTCTTCGATTCAAAAAAACATTTTTAAGTAATAAAGAACTCGCATTCCCGAGTCGAAATTTTCAACCGCTAATTTTTCTCCTTCACCCACCATTCATGCAAAAGTGGAAATATCCGTAGTTTTTGGGGTTGAACCCATTGTTCTTGAGGCTGAACAGAGGTTCAGCCTCAAACCTCTGTTCAGCCTCAAGAACAATGGGTTCAACCTCACAAACTGCGGATATTTCCACTTTTGCATGAATGGAGGGTGAAGGAGAAAAATTAGCGGTTGAAAATTTCGACTCGGGTTTTTAAATAGAATTAAGACGATTTTCGACAATTCAAAAATTTCAAGTACTAAAGATGAATAAAAATTTATTGAAAATCCCTAAGATTTTATGAACATAAACCATGAAAAATGGAACAAATTTTGAATAATCCCTGACTTCTTCAAAACTTCAAACATTTCAGTTAATTATAAATTTTAAAATTCTTCAATTTAGAGTTAATTATTTTTAAGATACCATAGTTATTATTGTTCAAGCATTGGCTCATACTAATTTTCTTATTTTTAAATTTTGAAAATCTTTGTCTTCATTGCATTGGTGAAAGTTTTTTTGTCTCAGACACTGAAAGCGTTTTTTTAATTCCAGCACGTGGCACTAAATCACACTTTTAAGCCCTTAAACATGATAAATTCTGCTTGCGCCTGTGAGCAATCGTCGATTTAATAAGTTCAGACAATTTACGGCTCGGCATCGCCTCGCTTTATAAATCTCGTCTTCGCTTGAATTGACTTCTTCCTCCCAAGCACGAAAATAGTTTTTTTTATACCTTAGTAAAGATTAAATAAAATGGTTGTCTGAAATGTAGATATTGTTAATTTAGATTGACAATGTAGTAAGATTTTTGAAACATTATTATAGCTACCAATCTGGCAATCTTACGATACTTCAAAATATACTGGTAAAAATGTAATTACTTACTTACGTTTTTAATAATGTTTTTAAAAAAATAAGTGAAATTCCACATTTATTGCATCTGTAATTTTCTTTTTTATCATGCTGTTTTTGATTATTACAGGTAATAAATTTTTAAAAAACTAAGATTTCCAGAAAATATTTATTCATTAAGTAATCAAAATTAATTAAAGTATTTAACTTATTTCAATTTTACCCAAACGTTAAAAAAAAGTACTTTTGTGATTGAAGCTTTTTTTGATCCCAAACATTTTCGGGATCACGAAATCTCACGAGAATTCTTAAAAATTCAAGATCCCGAAATTTTCGGGATACAGTCATTTCTGAATTCCCGGCGCCGGGAATTCAGAAACTTCGGGATCCCGCACACAACTAATATTTATTGTTTGATAAATTTGATAAATAAACATATGAAAAAGATGTTGCCTGTTTCAAAGCGTAGTTTTTCAAAAACGAAACACACTTTATTCGAAAAACCCGCATCAACGCTTCGCCGCAAATTCTCTCTTTCTGCATTGAGATATCGTCTAATAATACACAGGAGTTTAACAAACCGAGCATATTCTAATTTCGCGTAGGCAGTCATCGAAATTAAACACTTGGTTTGACCCAAACGCCAGCAACCTTTTATGGCAGTTGACGCAGCAGCTCTAACTCGTAAGGAGCCAATTTCATAAGACTAATCAGGTGGGCATGCAAGAATCGAAGGTCGCCTTGTGAGTTGTGAGATACACAAATCTCCCAAGCTGAGAACCGCGCATTGTGTAATCCAGTCTTTGGCTGCTTCCATTGCTCTAACGCCGCTTATTTTAACTCTGGGTATTTATAGACATTTCTCAAAATCAGAGATTTCCTCAAAATATGTATCTTGAGGGCGTGACTTGATCATAAATGATTCATCTTTTAAAAATTCTTTGAGATTCCGGTTATCAAGAAAATGATTCATCTAACAAAAAAAAATGATTCATAGGCTTTTGGCTCCTTAAGAAAGTGTTATCATCAATGATAACACTGAAATTTCATGCAAACGTGGAGATACAAACTTTAGGTAATTTTTGCATTAATGCGTGTATGAAATTTGCAAAAATTTTTGTAATTTTTAAAATCGAGGCTAATGTGTGAAAATCACTGATTCGTATCAGTAGATATGTACAGTTCAAATATACATGTTTATTAGAAAAATTTTTTAATCTTTTTAAATTGTTGATGATGTCACTGTTCGTTATAAATATTGATATAGTCCAAGATAAGTCAACCTAGGCGCATACGTAGAAAAAAAAATTTTTTTTTTTGGGGGGGGGTTGAATTCAATTTTTACTTCTGAGAACAATTTTTTCACATTTCGGGGGCGGGGGTGGACTCCCCCTGTGTACGCCCCTGGTCAAACATAAAGATTCTATTAATATTATTTTTATTAGAAATAATTTACTTGACTCGATACGAGTAAAAAATAAAAAATGTATAAAAATTTTGAATAATTGACAGCAAATGTTGACATCCACTTTAAGTGATTGAGCTGTCAAAGACTTTCAAGTGACCGATAAAAAAAATGCAAAAAGATAGTATTAGAGATAAATTGAAATACGTAGATCAAGTGAATAATTTTATATTGTTTAATTACCTGTTGTGCCACAGGATCGAGGATATTTTCTATGGTTTTGGTATGGAAGACCGGCATTTTGGCGATATGGTGGTTGTTGACAGCGAAAAAAAAAGGGCACTGAACGGAGGAAAAATCGAAAAAACTTTTAAGAAAGCAATTTAAACGAGAAAGAAACGATAATAACGATGCGCACGAACGTTCAACAACAAACTAAAATGAACTGTAGGAAAGTCAGAAGCTGCTGTACAGTGTTGCCAGATGTTCCGTTTCTACAGTGGTGTCAGATGGTGTTGCCTCAGGGTCCCTAGATTGAACTTTATTTGAATTGACAAGTTACATCAATTTTTTTTTATTGCTGATATCGTTAGTTTATCAAAAAATATCGGACACGTATTTTTTATTTTTGTCATATCTCGAAAATTGACGGAGATACATCGTTTTGAAAAGTCAAACCAAGTGATGCCATTCTTACTGTATGACGTCATTTGCATCCTCAGTATATCTACGAAATTAAAAACTTACGTATCTTCTAAAATAATCATTTTTTTAAGAAACAAAAAAATACGTATTGATTTTTTTCGATAATAATTAGTACATATGTATGTCACTAAATTTATTTTTTCTCCATGCAATTTCTCAATTAGAAAATTACAAGAAAAAGTGTCTGAATTTCAGAATATTAATTTTGAATGAATTCAACAAATTTAGGATTTTCAAAATGATGTTTTATAACAAAATACGTTAATTTTCAAGGACTGTCAATATTTTATAAATAGTTCTTACAAAAATTAAACTTGCAAGAGATTTTCGCATGCAATTAATAAAAAACTTTTTATTCCATGGAGTATCTAAGAAGATATCAATCCCTAGTGATTTTAATTCTTATAAAAATCTTAGAAAATTTTTTTATAACATTTTTATAAGATTGATCTTAAATAAAATTTGTATAAAAAATTTTTTTAATAAAGTGACCTTATAAAAACTTTATCAACAAAATTTTCTTTATAAAATTTTACTTTTTGCAAAAATTCTTATTGAAAATTTTCGTTTAATAGAAAATTAAACAAAGAAAATTTATATAAAAAAAAATAACTTAAAAAGTTTTTAATTTTTCATAACCCTAGTAACTGTGACTTTTATAAAAATCTTTATCAAAAGTTTATAAAAACTTCAGTTTATTAAACTGTATCTAAAAAAATGACGATTTTTAGAAAAAATTTTTTTATAAAAATTCTTATTTTTATAAACTTTGACAAATTTTTTTTTAAAGTATGAAATTTTATAAACTTATGTTTTTAAAAAAATACAATTACTTATAAAACTGTTTTGATAAGAATCGAAATTTTTTATAAATTTGTTATAAAAATCGAAATTTTTTATAAAGTTTTTATAAATCGATTCACAAAAACGGAGTTTTTCATAAAAATTTGTCATTTTTTATAAAAATCCTAGTTACTAGGAAAGATTGAAAATTTTTTTATAAAATTTTTTAGAAAGTACCTAAGTTTATAAACTTTTGTTTTATAAAAATGAAATTATTTATATAACTGTTTTTATAAAAATCGAAATTTTTTATAAAGTATTCATAAACCTCGAAATTTTTTATAAAGTTTTTATAAAAATCGAAATTTTTCATCAAGTTTTTATTGATTGATTTAGAAAAATGGGTTGTTTTATAGATTTGTCGTTTTTTTATAAAAATCTCAATTATTATAGGAAAGATTGGAAATTTTTTTATAAAAAAAAAGTACCAGGCTCAAATATTTTTTTATGAAAAATTCACCATTTTCTTATAAAAGTGTCTCTCTTTTGCATAAAGTTTTTATAAGGTTGCTTTATATTTAATTTTTTTTACACAAATTTTATAAGGTTAATTTCATAAAAAACGGAATTCTTTTAAAAAATTTCTGATTTTATTAAAAATTTTGTCTTTTTTTATAAAAATCAAAATCACAAGGGATATCAATGTATAATAAAAAAAGATATCAATATTTTTTTTATAGCCTTTCCATAAAGATGAATGCATTAAGTAAAAATAAATTAAGAATAATATAATCTTTTAATAACTTAAAATGATCATTGCACGGAAAGAAAAATCGATCTTTCAAAGGATGAAACCGGTCCTCCTTTAGGAGCAGGTAGTTTCTCGTCCTTTAAACCGATGAAATTCAGTTTCAACCGGTGAACTCGTCGGTTCAGACGACGGGCTCGTGCTCGAAAAAGAGGAATTCCTCCTTCTAAAGGACAAATTTTTCACGCGTTCAAGGCAACGGAAGTCCCATGCTTTCAAAGGTCGATTTTTCTCTCCGTGTGCTAGATTATTAAGTTGCAAATCAAAAAACGAGTTTGGTTATATTAAACTTTTATCAACCATAAATTGCAATGAAGCAAGCAGTAAAAAATTTCCAAAAAAGTTCATTAAAAAAAAATCTTTTTCATGGTAAAGGTTATCTAATAAAAAAATTCTGCAATAACTGCAAATTCATCAAATATATTCACAGAAACAAATTACAGCTCACCAATTCAAAAACAGAACTACGATTACAACAAATCAAGTATTTAAAGTAGTTCAGAACCCTCATTCAAAAACCTATTTATTCTTTCTCTTCATTTTCTGTTTCTGCCTCGTAGTTTTTCCTGGTCTTTTATTTTGAACTGCTTTCTTTCCTTTCTTATCCTTCCCAAATCGCTCTTTTTCAAATTTCTTGTTTTCCTCAAAATCAGCAGAACTATTCCTGTCATTTACTTTTGAACCCCTCTTTTTTCCCCCAAAACCAAACTTTCTATCTTTCCTTGCTTTATTCGCCTTCTTCTTCTCTTCCAAAAAGTCCAAATTCTTGATAACTCCTTTTCTGTACTTTTTCACATCCTCGTTCATTTTTCTTTTTTCTTCTTGCTTTTTCACTTCAGCAGCGATTTTCATCTCTCGTCCCAATTTTTTTTGTTTCCTCGCTTGCCTCACTTTTTCGCATCTCTCCATCTCGGCTTGCTTTTTCGTCAAATTTTGACGAATCTTCTGCATGTGATCGTCAGTCTTTGCCATTTCAGCGAAGTAATCGTCAGGTCTGATTGTTGACAATTTCATTTTTTTCAATCTTGGGAGTGCTTCTAGAACTGCGCTTTGGGCTTGTCGATGGAACAAAGTTTCACGCTGGAAATCATTCAGAACTGGATCATCCTCTGGAGCAATTTGGGGAAGTTTTTTGTTTCCTTGAATTTGTTTGGTTCGGCGGGTTTTTTGGTCCTCGAACTGCTTTGACATTTCGGGTGCCATCGGTGCTAAGTCACTTATCAAGTCCAGCCTTTCCAACCAAGGAAGGTCCAATTTTAATTTTTCATAACTGCTCACGAGTTGGTTCTGAAACAGATTATAATGCAAAATTGTGAATTCAGGCACTTGTTCAATGAAATGCATTTTTTATGATGGCTAGAATACTTATTTATAAATCGTTTAATTAATGAATTAATTTGATGAATACATTGTTAGGTAAGGGGAATTTTTTCCCAATCAAATTTTCTCAATGGACACTTTTCGCAAAAAATTCTGTTCCCAATGAGAAGTGTTTCCCAAAGTACTTTATTAAGTACTATAATAATATATTTATTGTCATACTATTATTATTATTATTAAATATATTATTGTTATTTTATTATTAATATTATTATTGTATGAGTATAATATTTTGATTTTATTCAAACGCAAATTAATTCAAAACAAATTAATGACAATTCTATTTTGAAAATAAAATTCATTTATTACCACTTATTCCATTGAAAAATGTAGAAAACCATTCATTCTGCGAAACTACACTTTTGAAAGAACTAAAATGAAAATCAAATCAATATAACTCTTAAAGAGATATCCTAAAAAAATGTCCATTGGGAAAAATGTACTTTGGAATAAATATACTCTGGGAAAATGCTTCTTTGGAGTTGGCATTTTTTGGGAAAAGTGTACTACAATCCATTGCTAATATTTCATATACCGGGTGTCCCAAATTCTCGTATACAAAAAAAAATGGCAGATTCCTTGCGAAAATTGAAAATTTTTTTCCCTTACCATTTTTCATGAAACTCAAAACCAAAAAAGTTATTTAAGTTTGAAGTTTATACAAAAAATGCACTATTTGACGAGTGGGGGATAAAAACTACTGACTGAAATTTTTTTATTATTTTTGTGAGTTGAAAAGTAATTTATTACTTTTTAAAAATTCAAAGCCATTAATGATATTCGAGTTGAAAGTTTTAACCAATCAGATTCGCCTAATTTAAAACTGTAATATCATTTTTGATTTTTGTGAAAAGTGGCAAAGGACTTTTCCACTCAGAAAAATAAGGAAAATATTTTGGTAAATTTTGGTCAGTGATCCTCCTTGTAAAAGTCTGTTTACTAGTCAGGTTTCTAACTTGAATATCCTTTTTTTATTTTTAGTTTTTCAAAAAATGACAAAAGAAAGATTGTCCTCAATTTTTGCAAGGAACCTGCAATTTTTTTTTGTGTACAAGAGTTTTTTTTCAATACATTTTTTTATAATTTATTACAAATTATTGACAATATATTAATAATATTATTATTATTATTTATATCATTATATTATTATTTATTACTTTTTTACAAATTATTATAATATAATATTTATTTTATGAGAATTGTTTACAAAGTATTACAATTTATTACAATTAATACATTATATTATTAATAGTATTTACGTATTATTACATGGTATTAAAAAACCCTGTATATAAAATTTCATCTATTTCGTATATGTAATGTTAATTAAAGACTTTAATTTGTGACAGTGGGAAACAACTTTTTGCTTTTTAAAAATTTTCGGCATTTTCTGGTGTCAAGCAAAATTTACGTGATCAAAATATTGTTAAAAAATAAAAAAACTGATTCATTTATCTATTGAATTCTTGTATTTTTTAAAAATTACTCATGAATTTGATAAGTTTCTGAAATGCTAAACTTTTAAAATTAAACAAAGAGGAAAAATAAACGAGTATTTAAGAGCAAAAATTTTGATGATTTTTGGTTGGAACAATGAAATTAATGCTCTGCAACAAAATATTTAACAAGAATCTTCAAATGAAGAAAAATCAATGATTTATTTATTTATTTTTTGTTTGATTTTAGATGTTTCAAACTTCAGATACATTTTTTGATCAGAATATCGAATGCAAAAGTCATTTTTTTAATGTTTTTGTCGGTACATTAAATTGAAATTCCAGTACCAAATTTTATGTGTCAAAAATCTAATTGTGAACAAATATTTGAAGAAATAAATTTGAATGCATAGAATTTGAGAAAATTCATCCTGATTTCATAAATAATAAAATATTTTACATTGTAAGATTATCGAAATACATAATCAACCTTTACTAATATTATTATTAATATAGTTTATATTTTAAATTTATTCATATAATGAAGCTAAATTTTATTTCTTCATTAAAAATGGATGATTTTAGGATTAATAATTTAATTTATATGAAACTCAAACAATCACAAAAAATGTTTGCAGTTGATTTATTATGATAAATTCTGTACAAAATATGTCTAGTATTCATCTGAAATAAAAAATTGAATTTAAACAAATTGTTATACTAAAAATTAAAATAATCCTTGAAAGTTGTTGTAAAATATCATTAACACATAATAGTACGTTTATCCTTAATTTTGTAAAATATATTAGAATATACAATTCTTTACAATTTAAACTCTACAATTGTCTTTTTTTGTAAAATATACAATTCTTTACAATTGAAAATCTACAATTGTATATTTTTGTAAAATATACAATTCAGTTAGGTTTCAATTACAAAATTTTTGAAATAATGACTTTTTTGTGCATTGCAAATATTTTTAAGCTTCAAAAAATTGTTGACATTGTTTTATATATCAAAATATTATTATCTCAATTATAATTAATGTCATTCATAATAAATTTCGACAGTTATTCAAATAATACTTTTGACAATAAAAAACACGATTGAATCAACTTACCGGTTTGTAAATTGGAGCGCTTTTAACTCCTGTTTCAATATTTAGTCCAGGTTTCAATTTTCCGGCCAGAAAAGCTTCCCTTAACTATAAATAAACAATAATCACGTGAAATTTTGAGGTTATGTTTTGTGTAAATATACTTGTCTGAATTTCAAACATCTCTAATTCCACTCACCTCTTCTTCTTCTGATGAATAAATTGATTCTTGGTCGGAGGAAGACATTTTTTTCGAGTATTACAAAGTATTAATTTGTTTTATCCAAGAATCCAAGGCAAATTTTAAAAACAATCGTATACCTTAACTTACTTTACTGTCGTATACACACCGATACACCCGATATGCATACATCATATAATTATGTATGTATCATATGTATATAAAAATTTGTGTGTGTATATATACATATATATACAGGGTGTACCAAAATCCCCGTGCCAAAAAAAAAAATCCAATATTCCTTATCAAATTCTAAGACGATTTTTCCTTTACCACTTTTAACAAAACTCAAAATCAAAAAAGTTATTCAAGTTTAAAATTTAACCAATAAATGCGCTTTTTCGAGGAGTGGGGATAAAAACCACGAACCAAACTTTACCCACATTTTTTTCATATTTTTCTGAGTAAAAAAGTCCTTCGCCACTTTTTAAAAAACTGAAAATCTAAAAAGATATTCAAGTTTGAAGTCTGAGAAATCTGATTGGTCGAAAATTCTTACTCGAATATTTTTTTAGATTTTGAGTTTTTTAAAAAGTGGCAAAGGACTTTTTTACTTAGAAAAATATGAAGAAAATTTGGGTAAAGTTTGGTTCGTGGTTTTTATACCCGCTCTTCGAAAAAGTGCATTTATTGTTTGAATTTCAAACTTGAACAACTTTTTTGATTTTGAGTTTTGTAAAAAGTGGTAGAGGAAAAATCGTTTTAAAATTTGATAAGTAATATTGGATTTCATTTTGGCACGGGGATTTTCGTACACCCTGAATGTGCGTGTGTATTCTATATTTATTGTGTGTTTGTGATCGATCAAAATTATTAAAAATTTTTCTATGTACCTACTGTAGGTATATTCTGCTTAATTCTGTTGATTTCTGCTGTATGCGTTGGCATGTGTCACACAGTGTCACACAGTTTCACATTAAAACATTGCAAACAATTGCAAAACGCTTGAAAACTGTTGAAAACGCTGTGAAAAACAAAGTGGAGACGCAGACGCAGTCGAACATTTTCTGAAGTGATAAGTTTGGTGATTCTACTCAGGATAATAAAATTCTGGTAATTATTCACGCCTTATATTTTTCTACAAACTTGACCAATTGAAAATCTGTGTTTAGCAATCCTAACCTCAAATTTCTTAAAAATGATTTTCTTATTTTCTTATGCTAACCACAACTTTTTCGCTATAATATTTCGAGAAATTTGCATTTGTTCATATTTTGTCATATTTTTACATACAATTTCAGGAAAATTTCGAATATAATGTCGATCCTAATATTTTTCGAAAATTAGATTGTCGTGAGACACTTTTTTATTATTTCAAGCTTTTCCTGTTATTTAATATGTTACGCAACTTTTTAATTAATAACGCAATTATATATAATATATGATGCAATTTTTTGTTATTTATATATTTTTATTTTTTATTTATTTACTTTTTTTAATAATTTAATTTATTAATTCTTTTTTATTTTTAATGATTTAAATGGACGTGGATATTCTGACAAATCTCTGAAATAAAAAAACAAAGTGAAGTTTTTTTATACTTGTATTATAAAATAATTTTAAAAAAAACAAATTGTTATTATAAACAATAAAGAACAAAGCCAAGTTGTGAAATTCAAGTGTTAACAAACAAATAAAAGTTTTGACATAAACACTGCCCATAAGTGAACTTATTCTGTACACCATTACCTGCTGTCAAAGTGTGTGCAGTAACTCGCTTGCTGCAACACGCGGAGCAGATTAAGAAAATTCGTTACACATACAATTTTCATTTCTCCACTCCAAAATTTTGCATGCATGTTGATAAACACTTTAAAAAAATTTATCAAAAAAAAAAAATTGAAAAAAAAATAGTTTCAAGTTTGGAAAAAATGAATTTGTTTATAACAATGCACGATATTCTTGTTAAAAAAAAAACAACGGCAGGTGTACTATAGTTTTCTGGAAAGCTGGTACGCCTAGGCGTAATCAAGGTGCAAATTTTATTTGATTTATTTTAAATTTAATTTAATTTAATTTTAATTTTATTTCTAAGTTGTGAAAATTGTACACAAAAATCTGAATTTTTGAGAATAGCTTACAAAATTTGTATAATTTATAATAAAAAAATTTTCAAGAAAAAACAACTCTACAGTAGCAATTTCCAAAAAATAAAAATTTTAATAAAGAAAGTTGAAAAATTTTGTATAAAAAAAAGAAAAGAAACTCAATTTTGGAATTTCAAGGATGCAATATTTTATATGTAAAATTGAGTATATTTAAAAGTAGATTACGATTTTTTATGAAATTCAATCAATGATTTACATGTTTGAAAGAATTCATTGAATTTGTTAAAAAAAAAAAAATAAATAAATAAAGCATGCTGAAATTCCAAAGTAAACACTTGAAAAAATATGAATATTGGTAAAAAAAAAAATTAACAACTGCTTTCGCGCACTTTGAGTTCAAAACACAATTTATTCATGTTTTCTACCATGATATTTGAAACAATACAGTAAATAATGAAAAATAAAGAATTCACATTTTTTTTTCATTTAATCATGAAAGTTCAGAGCATATAATACATGATCTTATCAAACAAATTGTACACAAAAACCGAAAAGGTTCTAAATTCTTAATTCAAAAATTCTGCTTCGATATAAATACCCAAATCAGAAAAGGAAAAATAAAAAAAACAATTGTAGAAAAGTGATGTAAAAAATATAAATTTTGTATCAGTAAAATTTGAAACTCTACAAATCTTTCAGGTTTTTAATAATGAAAATTTGCTATTGAAAACCTCAAGTTTAAGACATAGAGCATAGGTTTCAAAGTTAATTAAAAAAATTTTCTTCGATTAAGGGGGACTTGCTCCTTGTTGAGCGATTTTCGAGCATATATTAAGAAATTTATTGTGAACGAACCATTGACTCTTTTTTAATCAGTTTTTGTTTTTTTTATATTGAGTAAGAACAAATGTTCAACATAATTGTGACCTGTCACAAAGAAAGGGGGCTTAGGGTGCTGGACAAGATTTTTCAGGGCGAGCGATCGAAAAAGACGAGATCCATGTAATGCCCTATTTTCGTGCAACTTTGATGCGTCATTGCAAGAAAAGTAAATTAGTTAGAATTTTTTGGATTTTTGCATTAAAATGAATGACTCTTCAATTACATGAAAGTGTAAAAACCCAACAATCGATTTTTTTGTCTTTTCTTCGTGGCAGGTCACATTATGTTTTTTATAGTGTCTTGTCAGCCATGTTAGTAACCTCTAGATGACCTTGAATGTGCCTCCTCTAAAACGTCGGTGCGCACGATTCCATTTGTATAAAGAATCCAAAACACAAAATTTTTTTTTTTAATTAATTTTCATTATGTTGGCTATCATTTGACCAAAGCGTTTTTTATTATTTAAATTTTTTTCAAAATGGCGAACGTAAACAAAAAAAAACGTCCATACTTTTTTTTTATCGTTATAGGCTGTAAAAATGAAACTAATTATAATTTTAAAAAACCGATTGATGAAATGATAGCCAAAATAATGTAAGTTAATAAAAAAAAAATTTTTGTGTTTTGGATTCTTTATACAAACGGAATCGTGCGCACCGATGTTTTAGAGGAGGCACATTCAAGGTCATCTAGAGGTTACTTACATGGTTGACAAAACACTGTAAAAAACATATGTTGAACATTTGTTCTTACTCAATATCTAAAAATACGCTCGAAAATCACTCAACAAGGAGCAAGTCCCCTTAAAATGAACATTAAGATGATTCAAAGTTTGTTATTTTTTTCTAAACACACTTAAAAGTATGGTTTTTGTGAAAAAATGCACCAGTTAAAATATGAGCCCTTAATATTTAAATAGTTCACATCGCACATATTTTCCATAAGAGTAAGAGTCAAGAAACATTCCTGTATATAATCAAAACAAAACAACTTTATTACTTAGCTTAATTAATGAAAATTAAAATAAACACTGATTATATTTGTATATGAGTACTTGAATAACTGGAAAAATTTTAAAAAATCAAATAAAATACTTGACGCATTTTTTTTTCAAAAATGAAATATCTTAGAGATTTCTTGTAACAAGTTTATTCAGATTTCGTTGAAATATGTCAAAGTTATCACTGGGTGTGAAATAAATTGTAAAAGTCAAAATTCTCGATTTTCCCAGTCAATTTTGAAAATTGACTGGGAAAATCAAGAATTTGGACTTTTACAAAAGTTTATTCAGAGTTGGATTTATTTTATTGAAGCAAAAAATTGTTGATCAACATTTTTTAAAAGACCAAATTTTTAATGGACATACAATTTTTGTAACACTTTTTCAATAAGAACATTGATTCTGCTGTAATATATTAAAAAAAAAAAAAAAAAATTAACAGTGAATTGAACTTTGACCTTGAATAACTCTTTTACTAGTAAACCTAACGGAATAAATTAGCTAGAAATAAAAACTAGAAAATGAAAAAAAACTGTGTTTATGTTATTCTTAGAGAAAAAAATTTAATGCAGACTATCTTTGTATTAATATTGAGGTCTTGAATTTTCACTGGCATTTTTTCACACCAAAATAGAGATTCTGTTTACAAGAAACAAATTTTTACATCAAAAAAGTTTTTTTTTTGTTATTTTACTAGAATTTCAATTCAAAAATTTCAACAATTTCCGCATTAATGTCGACATTCCAAATAATATTATTAAAAACTTGTGAAATGATATTGCAATTAATTATTTCATAAACTTCCAAACAGTACGCTTAAAGATTAAGAGACAATGTAACAAGAAAAAAAAAGGTAGTCCATCTGGCTAATTTCGCGGGAATTATTGGTATTCGTGCAAAAAGCACACTGAGGGAGCTTCCATAAATGATGTCACAGCCTTAGGGGGGGAGGGGAGTCAGCCCATTTGTGACAGTTTGTGACAGAGAGGGGAGGGGGGGGTTCTCAAAAACGTGATGTCACATTTGTGGAAACAATTTTTTTTGATGAAATTAAACGCTGCTCCAGGAAAAATTGCTAGTGATGATTTGTATTGCCATTAAAGAATATGAGGCATTTTATATATATTTTCGATGTGACTGAAAATTGAAATGAACATTCAACAAAATTGTAGACATAAAACTAGAATCTAAAAACTAGATCTATTGACAAGAGTTTTTAACGTTTTTTCAAATTTCGCAATTTTTTAGCATCTGAGAGAGCATTCTCAATAAAAAAGTTTAAATTAGTGGGTATTTTCAGTACTTTTTATTTTGACGTATTTATATGATGATAATCATAATTAACATAATAATAATAGTAATAATAATAAGGTTTAAAAAAGAATAAAATAAAATGGGCGTCTGAGTTTTTTGATTCTGCAATTTTTTGAAATTTCAGAAATTGAAATCGTTGAAAATTGAAATAAATGAATTTATTTTTGAACACAATAATAATAATTTGATGAATAAATAAACA
>JAPYZL010046494.1:0-11098 GCA_030522825.1 Platygaster orseoliae
AGTTTTCATAATTACAATCAAAAGGTATCAATTACAGGGTTCTTTACACCTCAATTACAGGAAAACCACTTAAAATTACAGATTTTTGTAATTTTAAGTAGTTTTTCTGTAATTGAGGTGTAAAGAACCCTGTAATTGATACCTGTCGACTATAATTATGAAAACTAGAGGAAAAAATACATCTATCGACAAATGTTCATAATTCTGCGACGAAATTTAGATAGTTGTTTCGCAATGTGAAAATGATCAAAATGTAATTGGTGCCCATCTCTGGTTGTAAAATAAGGGAGAAAAGGCATCGAATGCTAGGTAAAAATTAAAAATTGATGTGTTCTAATTTTGTACATGCCAAAATTCATGACTGACGAATTTCGCAAAAAAACGTGAAAAATCACATGAAGGTTTTTTATGTTTTTTAAGCATTACACAGAAAAGTGACCATGAAAAACAAACTGTGTAATATCGTGATTTTTTTCAAATTTGTTCATGAGTGTTTTGAAATTCTTCAATATTTTATCATCAACCCTATCAGAAATAAATCACTTTTTGGTTAATTTTTAATAAATTTTTATCCTACACAAAAATCTAATTCCTGAAAAGTTACAACAAACAACGTCTAATTTTTTTATTTTCAGTTATTGTTTACACCACAAGAAAATTTCTTTTATTGAAAAAAAAAAGATAGTTTTGATATGTCAGCAATATTCGTAAGTATGATATCAAAATTATAAAAAAAAGTAGCACTTGATTATTTTTCACTTATAATTAAAATTTAATGTATTTTTAGTGATTTCTAGCTTTTTTCCAGAATTCGTCTGCAGAATGTTTGAAAGTTACATTATTAAGAACTCAAATTACACCCTAATGTCGTGAAACTAGACTACTGCCATAAGTAGTTGTTCTTAACATAATAAGTCGTACAACGGTGCTCTATTGCCGTAAGAATTGACAATATAGCTCTTTAAAAAAACTGTTTCTACTCTATTATTTTCAATCTTCAAGATCCAAAACGGCATATATTACCATATACTGTCACAGTGTGTCTAGGATAAATAATGGGAATAACGAATAACCACAGCCTCGTATATTGTTGTAGTCGTGCAAATAGAACATTCCTGGAAAACTCATTGTTAACTAAAAATCGACCAGTGTGAGAAAAAAACTGATGGACGACCTACTTAAACTTAAGTTGCAGAAAAGTATTTTTCTTCAGAATAATTGATTCCTAAGTCTCGTATTTTCCTATGAATAAATTATTCTTGTGTACGAGATTAATTGATGTATTAGAACATTCGCGTTTGTTATGATTGACAATTTTTAAAATAAATCGACATCCGTATGCACTTAATAGTCGAAATAAGTTTCTGCACGAATACAGGGAAATTAGGTAGATAATATTTCCATTTCAATGCGTGTTACGAGCAAATTACCAGAATGTTTGCTTGAATTATATGCTCGAGGTGCGAGGCAATTTATAATTAATTACGTAAACCGATTGGAATATAATTTTCCTTTGAACGATTCGTTCATCAGAGTGTACTTTGGAGGCTCTCGTGTTCAACCCTTCAAGTCTTGGGCACAAGTATCTTCTTAGGAATGCATGTTCCTTCTCCCAAATCGCAATTGAACGAACAAGTAATTTACAAAACTGATACGCGCATCTTCTGAACGCACAAAATGAAATTTTTTTCAATTCAAACATGCGTTTTTACTGAGAAACGGATAAAAAACATCTCGGTGTAAAATATATAATACATTCCAATTCTAACGTATTGGATGAAAATATACGTCTTCTATAACAAAGCATATTATACATGCAGTTTGATAATCATTTTCCGTAGGTTCAATATACGATGAACCAAATAAAAATTGCGCATTTTTTTCAGAAGAACAACAAAATGTACATACAACCATTTAAGTATCAGAATCTGACAACAATTTATTTCCATTACACTTGTCTTTCAGTAACTACTACAAAAAGTTTTTCATTGTTTTTTTTTTGCTGCTGCTGTAAACAATTAAAACAAACATAATATACTCTCCAGAAAGTTATAGTATAAATTACACGATGAAACAAATAAGTGTAAATAGAATACTCGTCTATGCGTTGTAAAATAGCTGAAAAAATCCTATTGTCTGCGTCATTTTCTCGTCATTATAGAAACCAAGTGTCGCAATTTCTATGCCAGTATTGCTGGAATTTGAGTACTTGACTTTGCAGTTTTATGAATAGCTAAAGTAATAAAAAGTTTTACCATGCAGCGAATCGAATATTGCAAAGCGGAAAATGCAGAACGTGAAATAATGTTCGTCATAGGTTGAATTTCCAACGGGGACGATTGTAATATCAAGCAATACCTGAAAAGAGTATATCGTAAAGATGTTTAAGAACGAGGCACAAAAAATTACATGATTGTATCGTTGAAACAGAGATATTTGTGTAAAAAGGACAGGAAAGTTGTGACGTTCCTTCTTAAAGTCGATCCAATTGAACGGCAGAGCCATCGGGTGGAGGATTAATGATAACATATATCGATTTGTCATTGGTCAATCAAAGCCAGAATGATTCGCTAAATTTAGCGAGTGCTAATCTAGTTTCCTTATAGCTAATTTACGGATGTACTCAATATCTGACTGACCAATAACCTGGTGAAACATTTTTGTAGATTGTCATCTACAATTAAACAAAAACGTTTATTCATAAAATTCTTTCATTTTTACGACATGGAATCTTACGAAATTTTCATCATAACAATAGTACAAAACAGGAAATATTACAGCTTATCGCTAATGTAAAGCCGTTTTTCAAACTATACTTCCATGTCTACCAGGAAACCAGAATCAATAAATTAATCTCGAATAGAGCTTACGTAACCTCAAGTATAAATAATAACGTGTGACATGGAAATGTTGCGTATCAAAATGTGCTGTGATTTCCATAGGGACGACTTTGCCAAGGATCGATGTTCACGCATTATATATGGTCATGTATAGCAGAGTGATATATACAAAATATATCAGAGAGTAAAGGAATGCGTCAAATTAATGCTTGAATAATCATCACTTGGAAGAATCAAAAAGAGATGAGAGATGGAATTAAAACATTCGTGCTTTTGGAGCTTGTATTGGTGATGCTATAATAGATGCGCTATATTTTAAACGACGAAGCCTGGTTAGATGCGACTTCTTGCGTTCCGTGAACTTTGTATTTATTCTTGTTTATGGTTATTAGAGTAACAAATTATATACAAAAGTTGTTTCCAAGATATCTATGTCAATATCTCATGTGACATATAAGAGATGAAATGATAATAAAGTTTCATGAAATGATGATCATCGTCTTGGTTAATTTATAAACCTAGTGAAAAACACTGTTACGTAATTTGCGAACTTCTTACCAAATCTGGCCTATTTTCATCAACAAACAGAGCAAGTTTTTCGATTAACCTTTCAACTTCGGTACTTTGTTTTAAAACTTTATTATTTTCGTGATTAGCTGATTTCGAATCGTGAACTTTGCTAGACGTCGGGAAATAATGAAAACCCAGAGAGTTTATTCAACTACCGGATTGTTGTGAGAAGAGAAGCCGTAGATTCCATTTCACTGTATGCAGCGCTCAAGTTCCAACTTGTTAGTTTAAACTTTCTGAAGGAATAGGTGAAATCGCTTCTTGACAGACAGAAATCATATTCAAATTCAGGAAAAGTTATGCGTTTTGTACAGATAATTAAAATCGTCCAATTTTCGGATGTATAACTTTTTTGAGTTGCAATTTTTATAACAACAATGTCGTTGATTGATGAAGTATTTTTTTTTTTGTTATTTTGTTCTTGAGATTCAGAAGAATGAAAATAAAAACTGATACATATTGAAATAATTTTGCTAAATACTTAGGCAAACAAAAGAATTTGAAAAAAAGACATGAATAATCCCCTTGGCATTGGGTTAAAAAAAAGGAATAAACGAGCAACAAACACATATATGTGACATTTCTATACTTTGTAAAACCCTTTGTTACAAATACCACAAAACCGTTTCTACCTACTCTATAAAAGAACGACGAAAATCGTTTTACCTCGGAAAACTCTACATTCGAAATAGAACTGTACAGACACGAAACACGGATTCTCGTGAATAAAAATTCAATTTAACTACATTCGAATTATTTTGTAAGTTTCAAAACTCTGCTGAAAATAAATGATGAAATCTGATGTATATTTTGAACTGGATGAGTATTTATCAATTTAGATCACGTTATTGTCTCTTATCTTTATGATGAAAAATGATGTACTTTGAAAAATATTTGTGTGATGGAATATGATGCGGTTTCGATAAATTTATGAAAAAAAGTTATGAAAACTGATGTAAAAAAATTTGGTTTTTTAGACCTAAACTGAATTTTTTGAAAAATGAAGTAAAATGATGTCGAAAAATTTGATTTTTTCAGCGTAAAACTGAACCTTATGAAAACTGATGTAAAATAATATATTTTTGTAACTCTAAACTGAATCTTATGGAAAATGATGTAAAATAATGAAAAAAACTTGTTTTTTTTTCAGCATCAAACTGAACCTTATGAAAACTGATGTAAAATGATAGAGAATAACTTAGTATTTTCTCCAATCTTACGAAAATTCATGAAAACTGATGTAAGAAACTTAGTTTCTTAGCCTTAAACTGAATCTTCTAAAAAATTATGTAAAAAGATGTAAAAAAACTTGGTTTTTTCAGCATCAAACTGAACCTTATGGAAACTGATTTAATTTGATAGAGAATAACTTAGTACTCTCTCCAATATAACAAAAATTGATGAAAACTGATGTAGAAAAACTTGGTTTTTTCAACATCAAACTGAACCTTATGAAAACTAATGTAAAATGATAGAGAATAACTTAGTACTCTCTCGAACCTTACGAAAATTGATGAAAACTGATTTTAAAAAACTTGGTTTTTTCAGCATCAAACTAAACCTCCTAGAAACTGATGTAAAATGATAGAGCATAACTTAGTAATTACTCCAACCTTACGAAAACTGATGAAAACTGATGAAAACTGATGTAAAAAACTTAGTTTCTTAACCCTAAACTGAATCTTCTGAAAAATTATGTAAAATTATGTGAAAAAACTTGGTTCTTTCAGCATCAAACTAAACCTTATGAAAACTAATTTAAAATGATAGAGTATAACTTAGTTGTTTCTTCAACCTTACGAAAGTTGATGAAAATTAATGTAAAAAAACTTATTGTTTTCAGCATCAGTCTGAACTTTATGAAAACTGATATGAAATGATAGAGAATAGTTTAATATTTTCTCTAACCTTATGAAAACTGATGAAAAATCACATAGTTTTCTAGCTCTAAACTGAATCTCATGAAAAATTATGTAAAATGATGTAAAAAAATTGGTTTTTTCATCGTCAAACTAAGCTTTCCAGAAACTTAAGTAAAATGATAGAAAATAACTTAGTATTTCCTCTAACTTTACAAAAATTGATGAAAACTAATGTAAAAAAAACTTGGTTTTTCAGCATCAAACTAAACCTTCTGGAAAATGACGTAAAAAGATGTAAAAAACCTCGGTTTGCTCAGCATCAAACTAAACCTTATGAAAACTGATGTAATGTGATAGAGAGTAACTTAGTACTCTCTCGAACCTTACGAAAATTGATGAAAACTGATGTGAAAAAATTTGTTTTTTCAGCATCAAACTAAACCTTATGAAAACTGATGTAAAATGATACAGAATAACATGGTATTATCTCCAACCTTACGAAAATTAATGTAAAATAACATAGTTTTTGAGCCATGAACTGAATCGTATGAAAAATGATGTAAAATGATGTAAAGAAACTTGGTTTTTTTAGCATCAAACTGAACCTTAGGAAAACTAATGTGAAACTATAGAAAATAACATCGTTTTATAGCCCTAAACTGAATCTTATGAAAAATGATGTAAAATGATGTAAAAAAATGTTTTTTTCCAGCATTAAACTGAACCCTATAAAAACTAATGTAAAATGATAGAGAATAACTTAATATTTCCTCTAACTTTACGAAAATTGATGAAAACTGATGTAAAAAAAACGTGTTTTTTTCAGCATCAAACTGAACCTTATGAAAACTGATGTAAAATGATAGAGAATAACTTGGTATTTTCTTCAACCTTATCAAAACAGATGAAAACTGATACGCCACTTAAGCAACCTTATGTAAAATGATGAAAACTGATTCAAAATTTGAGCAACCTTATGTGAAATGATAAAAAATGATCAAAATCTCATGAGTTTTTATTTTTATTTTTTGTTTATTTTTTATTTTTTTTTTCTATTGTCACCACTCGATCGAATATCAAACATGTCACCAAAACAAAAACGAACAACTGTTGCAGACCCAACCGATTGTTAACTTGGACCTCACCAAAACCGTAAACAATGGAAATATTACAATAACCTTCACGACATTATTCTCGCGAATTGCAAAGCGTAGGTGTGCGATTGTAAAGCACAAGTCGAGCTTTTTCTCCCGCACCCCCACAATTATTAATGGCAATACAGATCTCGAGAGTCATCGAGGACTCTTCAATCTGAATGCCTTCTGCTCGTGACGTCACAAAGTACGAGCGCACACGCGTGCCCACGCGATTTGTCGTGTTTTTATTTAGCCGAATGACTCAATCGTTTTGATTTGGCGTCCACGTTTGCGCCCCCAATGGAAGCACTCGAGTACTCTATGGATTTTTTTTCTACGACGCAGACCTTCAATTAACTTCGCTGATTACATTGAACCCACGATAGCAATCCCAACCACTTTTTTGGCTTTGTCTCGACCAGTCCTTTCATTCGGACATGTGACGTTGAATTATTCAATTATGACCTGTATTTTGATACAAATACGACTTTTTTCATAGCAGTGCTTTTTTCAGAAACGAGGCTTATACACGGAAAGGAATTTTTGGCTACAACAACCATTCATTTAGTAAAATAGGAGCTCACTAAAGTCTTGGGTATTACAACCAAAACCTTAGGTATGGTAACCAAATACACATTAATACACATTTAATAGATATGTTTCATTCACGTCAAAGTGTCTAAAAATGTCTAAATAGTGTCTAAAATGTCTAAAATTGTCTAAAAAGTGTCTTGAAATAACTAAAGAGTGTCTAAAATTGTCTGAAAGTGTCTTGAATGTCTGAAGGGTCCAAAATTGTCAGTATAGTGTCTAAAAGTGTGTCTAGTAAGTGTCTTAAATGTCCAAAAAGTGTCTTTTGCACTTGGGTCAAATTGTTATATATTTCTGCACTTGGGTCGTATTGTGACATTTTCACTTAGGTTAGGTTAATTTAAAAGATGTATTCATGTTTCAAATATCTAGTTTGTAAAACTTCAGGTACATTTTAATACACCAACTACAAAAAGTGCATTTAACTCAAGTGTCTCTAAACTATACATTTTTCAAACATATGTACCTAACCTAACTTTTTCAAATACCTGACCTATGAAATATCAAGTACATTTTAGTACAATTTCGAACAGAAAGTGTATGAAATTCAAGAAAATTTTCAACAGTGCACGGATGATCTGTTATCCTAATCTTGAATGACGTTTTTGTGTGCCTACCCCTCTCGGTGTCTTTCTCAGGACGGGCACTTGCGCTCGAAATTCTACGGAAAAGGCGTGCATTGTTGTTGTTGCTGTGTCCCGAAGTACCAATGTTCCCTTTACACCCTCCCCCACTGATAGTCACTTACGCCTCAAAGAGCCCCGATCAAGTCAGCCCAAGGGTAGTCGCGCACACAACGAACCGAATACCATTCCCGACACTTTAGCCACGTGGCCGGGCCTCGCCATGACAATGAGACGATTTCATTGTCGATGCCGTCGGATCATGCAACGCTTCGCCCTTTTTTAACGCTCCAGCGCTTTTTTCCGACGCAAACGCGGGAAAAAGTAGCGTTTTATTGCATTTCCAAGAGAGGTACTTTCTCTGAGACCTAAGGTGAAAACTGCCTTCAAAATTGTTTTTCACGTCCAGTGAATGTAAAACTAAAAAAATAATTTTCTTTGTTATTATTTTATTTTATTATATAATATTCATAATCGGACGTTATTACAACTTTTTGAGAACCCTAGCATATATATGTATAAGACAACATTAACGCATTCTCATTGTGTCTCTCTTCTTCTCATCCAGTTACCGTTCTATCTGCCTCTGTCACACTACAGAGAATTTCAAATATTTGTATTTCAAAATACTTTTTAGAAAATTTACGACGTCGAATGTTGAAAAACTCGGAAAAGCACAAAAAATGCGTAGGCTAAAGGGGCGATGTGTCACCAACGTGGACTGATCCGAACAGCCGATGCGAAAAGATAGGAAAAGGCGGTGCGATGGAAAAATATGTTCGGTCATTTGACTGAAGCATATCGATAAATATAAAAGTGATGCGTCGTAATCCGGGACGAATTTATTCGAGCCGTTTGCCCCTTCTGCGATAGCGGAATTCCGAACCCTCCGAAAAACAAATCAAGTACACGACCTCCCTTTGGACATGGGCCTCCATTCGTTTTATCCGCCTTGCACGAATTCGCGGTTCCAATCGCCGTTCGTTATACGTAATAAATTGCTTTCTGGAAAAATTACAGAGCAAGTTTTGCCGAGTTTTTGCGTTGTGCTGTTTCATGGCAGTATTAGAAATATTTTTTTCAGGAATATTTCACATTTAAAAACAATCCCCGCGATTTATTTGGTATTTTTTAATTCGAAAAGTCTTCAACTTTTGAATAGTACCTACACTCAAATAAAAATTTTTTTTTTAAAGGTAGACACTAAACAAATAAGAGTTATTGCTTCTTATAAAAAATTTCTGACATTTACATGTACACTCAATGATCAGGGCTAGATTTGGAAATTTGGCGCCCCACGGCAGTTTCAAAAATTTCTGCCCGTTAATATATATCATTAAAAATTTTAGTTTAGTGAATAAAATTGGAGTACTTTGGGAATTTTTAGTCTTCCATATAAATTTACAAAAATTAAAGAAGAGAAAAAATATAGAATAATTGTAAGTTTGTCAAAATTTGGAAAATATGGAAAGCCAGATGTTTCGTACAACTATAAGTAATTTCAAAATTAACGTTATTTAAAACATTTTAGCAGATTGCGTTTTTCAATCGTAATTTCATAGGTTTTTTTCACTTTAGGAACCCAGTGAATTATTATTATTATTTTTAAATTTCCAAGAAGACTGACATTCTGAAAATTCACTCAATTTTGAAGAATTCAAATATTAAAGCAACTTTCAAAACTGTAAAAATGTGAAAGGGCAATTTGAAAAGTTGTCAGACATTTGAAAATTGCAGAGATTCCAATAATTTCAATATTTTATAAGTGACTCATTTTTATGCAAATCAGTTGGTACACTCGTGCTCGCTAGGTGGCTACACCAAATTTTTTTCTCAAATTATCATTTTAAATTCTGGTTCACCGCGTTAATATCGTTTATGATCTCCAATAATATTACTTAAATTCAGAAATTTCGCCACATTTACACATTTAAAATTCATTAATTATAAATAGTTCGAAAATTTTAAGATGTATGGAAATGTTATGATTTCTGGACATTCGAGACTAAAAATATTCGACGAAATTTATTCATAAGTATAATTAAAGTTCAGAAATTTGAAAATACTGATATTTCAACAATTTCAGGAATTTTTATACGAAAATTTCAGTTTTTCTGAACATTTTAGCAAATTCTGTTATTCCATTAACATTTCATAAATTTTTCCCACTCTAGAAAGCCTATAAATATTATTATAATTTTGAAATTCTCAAGAAGACTGACATTCTGAAAAATGACTAAATTTCGTGAAATTAAAATATTCGAGCAATTTTCGAAATTGAAAAAATGTGATTTATAAATGAAATTCATAAAGTTGGACTTTTTTAAAAATTTCGAAGATTGCTAGAATTTCAATACTGTCAAAATTTACTCATTTTTATGAATATCTTTGATATTCTACCATGATTACTAAAATTTAGAAAATTCCTCATATTTAGAATATTTTTCAAACAATCAGACTTTCGCAAAATTCATATATTAATAATAGTTCGAAAATGCTCGGAATTAAAACATTTTTTTCATTATATAGAAATTTTAAGCGTTCTAAAAATTCAAGGTAAAAATTAGTCGACAAAATTTATTGATAAGAATATTAAAATAAATCAATTACGTATAAAAAGACGTGCCGACAATTTCAATAATTCTACTTCGAAAATTTCAGTTATTCCTTTATAATTTCATAAATTCTTCCCACTCTAGAAACCTTGTGAATAGTTATAATTTTGAAATTTCAAGAAAGACTGACATTTTAAAAATTTTCTTAATTTTCTGAAATTCAAATATTTCAGCAAATTTCAAGATTGTAGAAATGTGATTGTTAAGAGAAATTCAAAAACTTTGACATTTTAAAATTTCCAGCATTACAAGAAATACAATATTGTATAAATTTACTCAATTTCATAAATATCATTCATATCCTGCAATAATTACTCAAATTCAGAAATTTCATCACATTTATAATATTTTTTTAACGATAGGATTTTCGCAAAATTCATTAATTATTAATAGTTCGATAATGCTCGGAGTTGAAAAATTTTAAGTTATAAGACAAAAAAACGTCGACAAAATTTATTGATAAATATATAAAATATCTATAAATTGCGAAAATAAAAATGTTTCGACAATTTCAGCTATTTTACTTCAAAAATTCCAGTTATTCCGAACATTCCGTTAATATTTTGTAGATTTTCACCATTTTTGATATGAACCTCAAAATGGAAATTTCAAATCCTGCAGAACTAGTTAGTAAATTCATTTACATTCAATAAAGTGTGATTATTGCAGACTTCATAACTTAAAATTAGAATATTAAATTTTTCAGATCATGAACTACAGTTTACACTCAAAAAAGTATTATTTTTTCATAATTTATACAGTGGGCAAAAAAAGTCATCGGCCACTTGAAATTTTTTTATTTTTTGGTGTTTTTTTTAATAAAAAAACGTAGATTTTAATAAAAATGCATTTATTTATTCA
>JAPYZL010046497.1:0-16492 GCA_030522825.1 Platygaster orseoliae
CATTTGTATCACATTCATAGGAATATTTAATCATTTCTTCATCACAGTGATATAAAAAGTGTGATGTAGCTGCTCTGTAATTTAAGGTGCGGAAATGAAACACTTTAACCGCATTTGTGCAGTATTTTTATACAACATGTGACATGGTGCTGGTTTGCTGGGCATTCTCGATAATTTTTCATCATTTTTCATCGTGTTTGTAAAATAATATAACTTAGTACCGATCATTTCACATATTTTTTCGTAATGTTCAGATCCTTGGTCGAGAACCGAAGTCATTCTCGATTATTTTTCATCATGTTCGTATAATAAGACAAATAAGTACCGAACATTTTACATTATTTTTCTTAATGTTCATATCCATGGTGGATAATCTAAATCACACTCGATCATTTTGCATTATATTTATAAAATCAGACACGTTAGTACATACCATTTTACATCATTTTTCAAATTAAAAATTTCACTTTATTTCACTTAGTTAAAGCATATTATTAATACGAAAATATTTTCTTACTCAGTTTTTTAATAAACATTCTCATGGAAAATCATTTGTTTCTTATTCTGCATCACATTTAATATTTGTTTTTCACCTGGTAATTATGTAACATTAACTGTGAGTTACCTGATGAATTATATTTTAATAATATTTATTATTATATAATAATATTGAATATATTATAATAATTATGTAATATACTGTAATATATTATATAAGACTGTATAATGTTTGAATTATGTGTTATTAATATTTAACATACTTTTACATCGTATATTTACACGTCAATGATAGACTTGGACAATATTTAAATATTACAGCTTTTTTAAGAAAAATGTGTCGATAACGTATTGAAATACGATGAAAAATGATCGGCTTGAAAATCTCGATCGTTTTACATCATTTTGGAGAACGCAAAATAGTTCCACATGATGAAATATGATGGAAAATGATAGACTCTTCAAAAAAACGATCACTTTATACTTAATTTTGTATAACGAAAAACGGATTGTTAAGGTGACGAAATATGATGGAAAATGATCGAATTTTAAACAACTTAATTTTTTCTTAATTTCTAATGGCAAAAAATGGACAAGAACGTGATGAAATATATACGATGAAAAATGATCGACTTAAAAATGTCGATCATTTTACATCTTTTTGTTTAGCAGGGTTGATTACACCAAAGCCAGATTTATGAATTTGGTGCCCATAGAAAGTTTCGAAAATTGCCGCTCCTCCACCCCTCCTCCCCTTCACACTCATCTTGTCCGAAGAAAAAATTTTAGGTTCAGTAAGTTGTAGAATAATATGAATTTTGAGTTTTCCATATAAATTTACAAAAATCACAAAAGATAAAAAATGTAGAAAAATTGTAAATGCGTCAAAGTTTGGAAAAATTGGAAATTCTGATGTTTTGTACAACTGTGTAAATTCAAAATTTACGTTACTTGTAACATTTTAGCAAATTTTTGTCTTCTATCATAATTTCATAAATTTTTCATACTCTAGGAACTAGGAACTCAAGGCAAAATTTTTCGCGAAATTCATAAATTATCAATAGTCCGATAATGCTCGGAATTGGAAAATTTCGAGATTTATGGAATTTTAAGCGTTTTAAAAATCGAAAACAAAAAATGACCGATGAATTTATCAATAAATGTATTAAAAATAAAAATGTCTTATAAACGTTAAGAAATAATGAAAATAAAGATGTTTCGATAAATTCAGCAATTTCACTTCGAAAAGTTCAGTTATTCCGAACATTGCGTCAAAATTTGAAAAACATCAAAAATTTTGAAAATGTTGACATTTTTTTTAAATGGACCTATTAAATATTAATATATCGAATTTTGTAGAATTCATAATTCTAAATTAAAGTATCGCGTGTAGCGTAAAAGAGTTTCTAATAATGTAATATGAAATTCAAATTAATAACAATTACAATTTTCAATTAGAAGATTTACTTATTATACTATTAAACTTGTTATTATGTTACAGTGTTATCATGAAAGTAATTTATGTTGCTACATACAAAAATACATTTATGTATTTCTTATCAGTAATACCAATTGATCTTCGAGTGTCAATCATGAAAAGTCAGCAATACAGCATTATTTTTATTCTTTTTTATTTAAATAAAAATAAAAAAAAAACTTTTTTATTTGACGTTGTCTACAATTGTGGATCTAGAAATGTTACGGAGACGCTGACAGCTATTTACAAACATAAATGTTGTGAAGATTTTATTTAAGTTTTATTTTTATATTTGTATCTGTTTGTTTTATCCTTTTCAATAGAATAAATACAGAGAGGAGATATAATAAATTTTTTGGACGATAGTGGGATATTATTGGTTTTATGTTGTAACTTTTATATCGTAAAAATAATTAATGGTGCGAACTCTTCTATCTATATTATCCGTGCCAAATTGCGCTGCAGAAGTTCTGTTTTTGAAATATTTGAAGAATAAATTAAACAAGCACCGTGACAAAATGTTAATGGGTGAGCGTGCATAATAATTCACTGCTCCGAGTAGTAAGTAATTTGGCTGCAACTTTCAAGTCAACAGAAGGCGGAGATTCTTCGCGTCTGCAAGACGACTCCCAACAAATTAGGAGAAGACAACTGCTGCGCTTGGGCTTGCATCAACTCTTTATCAATGATCACCTAATTTTTCCCTTTTTGAAAGGGCGGAAAAACTCCAAGCCTTCAAAATGTTCACGACACTGCAATCATTACAATCTGCATTATATTTTACTGTGGTAAAATCAATTAACGCATAAAAGTTTTTTAGTAAAAATGCATCGAAAAAGAAACTTTGCTTCCATTCATATTTTTATTATTTCTACTGCCATTTGTTCAATTAAACTTCGGAATTTTGAATTAAATAACTATTGTAGGTTTTTAAATTGTAAAATATCAATCAGTGAACGTTTGTTTGTTAATCGTAATTAAAATCTCTATAACTTGATTCTTTTTACATAAACGATTGAGAGAGGGTTCAATTTTTCAGCTTTTTAATAATTTCTTATACTTTTGCCAAGCAAATTTTTGCCGCGAAGATTCTGTAATACGAAAATTCAAAAACCAAAAGCCCTCAAAAATAAGTTAAGCATTCTTGATGCTTTTGATGAAAATTTTCGAAAAGTGATTAAAAACGCTATTGATTCTTAAAAAAATAAAATCTGCAAGTTCTATGGGGTTCAATAATGAGAATGACCTCCATAGCTAATCCTTTATTTTCTACTGTAAATCAAATAATTTGTGAAAAATAACTAATATGACAAATCAAACATACAGCTATGATAATATACAAAATAATATATATGGTATCAACGAAACCGGTGATTAGGAAAAAATTAGATATACAACATATACATAGTATGTAAACCACAGTGTCCAGCACGTGTTTTTGTATTCCATAAAATTACATGCGTAATCGCGTGATAAAAACAATTGTACGATTGTTTCATCTTAATTCACACTAGTGAGTCCTGCACTTGTGAGACGAATTTATAACGTCAGTTCTTACTAGCGCGGTTTTCATTTTACTATACATGCAGTGGCGTAGTTGAAAACTTTTTCGGGGGGTCAAAGTCATAATTTATATATCTATATATATATAGGATTATATATATATATTTCTTTATGACGAATATTTCGGAGGGGGGTTGACCCCCCCCCACTTCTACGCCACTGTATACATGTCCATTTTCATAATACAAGTATATTTTTTCATTACTTCAAACAATCATTCATAAAGAAGTTGAAAAAATTTTAAAAATATTTGCATCTTAATTGTTTAATAGAGCATGTATTAATCATACCTATTTTCAAAATTGTTTGAATGCTTCGTGAATGAATACTACAATACAAATTTACATAAACATTTTCTACATTTTTTTGCAATCGACATGTGCTTACGTAAATTTGAAGAAAATACGACGTGAAAAGTTTGTATAAACTTATTTACGATAATTTACATCAAATTTATTTATACCTCGATTCACGTAAATAGAAGCTGTTTTCATAGAATTAACTTTACGTTGTAATTTATCTTTTGACATAAATGTTATAACCCTACGTAAATTTTCTGAAGCAAAAGCATTTTAACTATACGTTAATATGTTTACATGATTTTAATTGGTAACAGGTTCGAAAAAGAATTTTCGGAGGATCAAACAAAAAAATTTTTATTTTCAAGTTTGAATTAGAAGTTAAGTCTACAATATAACAAGAATGTTCACTTAACTGATTACAATTCTATAATTTAATATTTTTTATTTTTGCGATTTGGAATTTTCTTAATTTCAAATTATTACTTTCATGATTTTTGATTTTAATAATATTAAAATCTCTGCAATTCTAATAGTTGAAACGCGAGTACTTACAATTTAATGAGATCTCATGGTTTTTTCAAATTTTCTAGTTTTTGTAACTATAATTTTAAAATACATAAATTCGAAATTTTAAAAACAGCATGTATGCATCGATTTCCCTCTTAAAATCTCAAAAATAAGTTTTTCAATTTGGCATGTTTGCATTGAATTTGAATAATTTCAAACTTCGATGGAATCACTTCTTTTTTAATTTCTACGAGTTTCTCCTTGATTTGATGATCTTTAAATCTGGTTTATTTTAAAGCTTCTTATATTTATTGAATGTTTAAATGTTCTACTCATGTTAAGAATTATTGCACAATCTTGAGACCTCTATAGCTTGAGTCGAAAACGTGAATATTTGAGTTATGAAAATAAAATGTATGTTTTGATCAGTTACAACCTCTTTTTTCAATTTTGTTCAGGAATGTCTAAATTCAAGCCTTACGTATTGCACTTTACAAGTATAAATAAAATGAAAACCGTCTCGTCATTTACATATATATATACGAGCGCAAATATTGGTGTTAGAGACAACTAATGTTTTTCCATTTTTTTTTAATACACATCAGCCATTCTTGATTGATGCGTAAATTTCCACAAAAACCTATTTCGAAAAAATTAAATTTTTTCAAATTCATCAGTAAAAAGAAATTCGGATAAGGCAGTTAATTTCAGAGAACTAAGAGATTAATGTGAATGTTAAGTATCACTATTCTGTACTTCAATTTTTGCAAACTATATTCTGCATTCACCTTTTTTCTTGTTTCATATAAATTCCTCTTTTTTCCAGCAATTTCACAATTAATATGAAATTACGAAAAGTTTTCTAAATCCAACAATTTTGCTTTAGTTATTTAAAAATCAGTGGCACTTATATGCGTTCGCCAATTATGTATCTAATTCATGAACATTCTTTCGATCCTTTATCCAAATTATTCAAATCATCAAAATTATACATCTCCACGCACGAAACAGTAGTAATGTGTACTCTTAACAACTATTTTACACACCACGAGATCTTATGACACACAAGTCTTTATTTGATCCTAAACCACGTTGTTATAGTCGTTAAATCCTAGACTTGTTAACAAAAATAAATCCTTTCATAGTCCCCATCCAACGATAAAGGTGTGTCAACTAAGTATTATAACACCTAAAAATGATTCAGTCTCTACCCATGATTCGTCACTGACGTTTACGTAGAAAAAATGCATTGCGAAAATGCTTCGACCTTGGTTCAATTCCTCAGCCAAGCAAATGACGATGAGAAAAAAACCAAAAAGCATGAAAAATCGGGTTTCACCCGATAAGGGAAAATGATGGTTGAAAATAATAAAGGCGTAAACGAATTTTGCAGTCAGATGATCGTTTTATTTAGAAAAAAAAAAAAAATAAGAAGAAATTATTGCGCAGAAAATTTAAATAATTATAACGATGATGTGTGCGAGTGCTCGTTTTTTCATGTTTGCCGCAAGGATTTCTTGTAAGTTGAGTGCATTTGTTACAAGTCTGTATCGTACGAGTTGCAAAAGTGGCAATTTACTCCTAGGGCGATGGAATACAAACAACACAAATATTTTACAATTAAAGACACAAGACGGATGAAAGCGCAAATGACTTTGTTTCGCAAAAATTTTTTACGAAAAATAATAAAACCATCGACGTTTAAAATATAAAAACAATTGGCAAGTCATGTAAAAAAAAGTAGCAATATTAACCAAGCGGAATACATATAAACGGTTCAATGTAGATTGTTTCGTAAAAAATAACGCCACCGAGATCAAATGTACAAGACTTTTGCATTGTCGAGCCAGGGTCACGAAAAAACGCTAACTTCATGATCCAAAACACAAATTTTCACTCCGATCCAATATGCGAGACATCATCGAGGGATCATCAAGACCAACGAAAAATTAATTAATCCTTCAAACAAAATCTTAAAATAAAAGAACTTACGTAAAATCAATCCCCAGCGCAAAACAAACGGTACAAAATTCATTGACGAAATTACAAAAGTCGAACAATGATCTCGAATTTTTTTTCCTTTCATTTTATATTACTTTTTATACTCGTATATAGATATATGCTTGTAATATTTTATTAATTGGATGGCTCCGCGTGATGGGTCTCATTATCGTGTATTTATAAGAGTTATTGTATTCCAATGGCTCCGGGATACCCTCTTTTAGTAGAAGAGAGTCGGATGATAAGTCGTTTGTATCGGCGCGGCGGAAAATTGAACGGGGTAATGGGCTGGTGGAGAGGGGGGGAGGGTGGTGGAGAAGGGAAGTAGTTGGTAAGTTTTCAGAGTAGGATAGATTGTGTTGCCTCAAGATCCCAAGAAACGCAATCAAAAAACGAGTTCTAGAGGGTTTCACTTCTTTTTGTTTTTATTGTTGGCGCCGCGTGGTGGTGTGACGGGTCGCCCGGCGCTGAGGCCACCGTATGAAAACTTTTTCTTGTCCGCTGGTTTTAGTATTTGAAAGCTACACATTAGCGTGTCGTCCACTGACATCATGGCACCTGCATTGTCAAACTCGCCACAGTAATTTGGCGCTGAGAACAGCGTCACCAATTGCCTCTTGGCAAAGAACTCGTATCCGTCTTCTACGACCTGCGAGAACATTTGCGTCAACGTCAATAAAAACGAAATTTATTAAAATTCACATTATCTTTGATAAAAATTCGAAAATCCCACGATTTAGAGTGCTATGAATTTAAAATTTTCAATGAGCTTTATACAATTTTTGATGTTCACAAATTTTCAGGATTTATGAAATCCTTTTTTGGTATCAAGATTGGATTGAAATTGAGAATTATAGAAGTATATATTTTTTAAATACTTGATTTTAGAGGGTGAATGTAAGTATTTATAAACATAAGTTTAATAAAATAAACTTTTTTTTTAATTTCCAATCAATTTATTGTAATATAACTGTATTTTCAATCAAAATATCATGATATTGCATGTAAATAATGACTCCGATTCAGTAATTCATTTAATTGTAAAATCTTCCATCAAGCTTTCGGCCAAAATTTGGGCCCTTGTCAAGAAATGTACATGATCGAAATAACAAAATTTCACAAAACACCCAAAAACAAAATATTTCTCTATCTCACAATTCGTAAAAACATCACGATTTTACAAAAACAAGTCTTTATCAAGGGGGTCGTCTACTTTTTAACTTTCAAAAAATCGATTTTTTCTTTTTCACATATTTCTCATCTAAAATATATAAGAAATACGCTATTAAATGGATTTAGTCAAATTTGTCATAGTTTGAGTGCTACAGGTCATGAAATATACAATCGTACGCGATAAATTTGCGCGATTGCGCTGCATTCGTCCGCACTTTTGTCACTTTAGATAAAACCTGCTATGATATTTTTTTTTTAAAGATCTACTATGAATCCTTATTTATATGTGTACGTGTATGCAAGAGAATCCTATGGATTTTCTTTGAGTTTTTCCAGTTTGAGACGAAACTTTGCATCAAATACATCGTAATCTTTAAAGTCAAATTCCAAAAACTTGAGTTTTTTAAGATGGGGTAACCAGTTTCACCAAGAAGGAGTGAACATATCCCGTTAAACTTTTTTTTGTTTTTTTCAACGAACATGCCGCCAAAAGTTGACAAGAGCTTTTTGCAAAATTTTATTTATTTAAGTATTTAAATAAGTAATAGTCAATCCAAATCCATGAAAAAACGTCACTTTTACTTTTTAGGTGTGAAATTTTGAAAAAGAAACAAAATAATTCAAAAAGCTCGTGTCAACTTTTGATAAAAGTAATAACAAATAAAAATTTGTATGGTTTCTCACTTTTTGGAACCTCTTAACTTGCAAAGTTGGTTATCCCATCTTTCGATACACTTTTGATGAAGGCCCAGGCAACCGCATGTTTTAGCTACGGGGGTGGACATTATGAATCATGAAAAACAATGTAAAATTTGGAAGAATAAAACTACCAGTGGAAAAAAACCGCATTGAAAAATCTTGAGTAGTTTTCTTTCAATCCATTGGCAAAGTAAGAGTTAAAATGAGGTTTAAAAAGTTAACGACCCCTTAATAAGTAAAAATTTCAGATTTTTTGTGAAATATTGCTTTCATGAGTATGCACAAAAGTTTATGATGATTATCTATACAGTTTGAGTTGAAATATAGAAAAAAAATGGAAATTTGACTTAAATGGATTTTTAATCATCCTTTGGCTTTGAGAGATCAATTAATAGGAATATTACAATTGAAAAAATTTATAAATCAAAAAACTTGCTTACCTGATGCGCGCGACATATAAGATCAAAATCATGCTTGTGTAAAAATTTGGCAACAACTTCGGCTCCGAAGGTGAAGGAAACACCACGATCGTTTTCACCCCATCCCATTGTGTCTTTGTCAGGGTCAGACCACAGCAAATCGCACAGGAGGCCTTGATCAGGTACATCGGTTGGACGCATAATGCGCCTGATTTGCTCCATGCTCTGGAGGTCCGGGCTCAGACCCCCGTGGCAGCAGAATATTTTTTCGTCTACGATCGCAGCGACCGGTAAACAATTGAAGCAGTCTGTGAATGTTTTCCACAGTTTGATGTTGTACCGACGTTTACCTGAAACACGAAATACAAATTCATTTATTCAATATTCTCAAATTCATATTTTTACATTCTACAAATGTTTTCAGTTGTAATTATCATCACTGGATTGATATGATTATTCAAAGTATAGTTTTCGATATTCCCAGTAAATTTATTTCCTTTTGAGTCATAACAACGACGTTATAATTAAAAAGGAAATGAATTGACTGTAAAATATTTTAGCGAATAAAAAAAAAAATTAATAAAATGTTATTACATTCGTCATAGAATCCATATATCCTATTGATGGACGCGCACTCATGATTGCCTCGCAACAAGAAGAAATTCTCAGGGTACTTTATTTTGTACGCAAGGAGTAGACAAATGGTTTCCAGCGACTGTTTTCCTCTGTCAACGTAATCGCCTAAAAATAAGTAATTACTCTCTGGCGGGAAACCTCCATACTCGAAAAGCCGCAGCAAATCATAATATTGGCCGTGGATGTCACCTGCAAAAACAAAGCCATTCAAGCAACGATAAAATATTTTTCTAATTTCTATCAATTCTTTCGATGACGAATAATTACCGCATATTTTTAATGGCGCTTCTAGTTCCAGTAAAATTGGCTGTGACAAAAATATTTCTCGCGACTTCAAACAAAGTCCCCGAATTTCCGCTTCTGTCAATTGTACATTTTTCCCTGGTCGTGCTCCACGGACTGAAATCCAACAAAATTAAAACATCAATTTCATTTCACAAAATGACTGGTTATATAACAACGATTAAAATGCTAGAAAATTACAACGACATGACTATATCATGTTTTTGCTTCTTGTTTCGCAGGCTTTGAAATTTATTACAGTGCATAAGTCAACTTGCTTGGTTATCGTCGATATCGTAATTTTTTAGTCCCGTCTAGCACAAACGAAATTTCATTATGTTCGATGCGACTCGCTTACAAGAATATGGAATTCAGATAATGGAACTGTGTGATAATTTTGCGTCGAGAGTCAACGAGGCAGAAAATCAGTCTTTTTTTAAATTGCGAGTAAAATTCAGATTTGCATATTGTGACTCTTGTTATTCTTAAAAAAACGTTTTCGTTACACAATGTTTATAAGAAAGAAGTCGATACATGGAAAAACGTGACTTCAGCAGTAACTTTTCAAAAACTGATCAACAGTGAAATCGAGTGATTTTTATATAAAAAAAGAAAAAAAAATGTCCAAATCATAATTCAGAAGGCAATAAAAAAATTTTAACTTTAGTTCTGAGTCATGAAATTCATACCAGTTTATAATTTTTTTCAATGCCATAATTTTGATGTTCTTACAAAAGTTAAAAATCAATTGAATGATTCTTTGTGTATTCATTTAAAATGATTTGAAAACCCTTGCTTTTTTCGTTTTTGTTTATTTAAAAAAAAATTCATAATAACATGCGATGTTTGAAATACAAACAAAACAATTTTCTATAAACAATCAGTAAAATAAATGTACGAAGGTATAGAAGATAACTATAACAATATGGAATATTTTGTAGCATGAACTCGGAATATTTTTTTTTTCAATAGGAGTTGTTTACATTAAACCTCATCATATTGAAGAGACAAAAATATAAACCAACGTTAAAGAGAAAGAGATACATACAAAGAAATTGATGACATAATATGTGGATAGCCCCATATGGGTTCGTAAAAACTGATAATTAGTTAAAAAAGAATAATTTGAAAAATTTTCAAGTAAAATAACAACATAGTTTTCTGCTTCTGTCAATTCTCAACTTGAAAAAATCTATTTAATAATCAAAAAAAAAAAAAAAAAAGAAATCACTGATTTTTTTTTGTTTTACACTGGAAAAAATAATAGAGTTGATGTTGTCAATAGAATTTTATGTTACAAAAATATTTTTTTAGGATAAAACAATCAAATATTTAAAGCCTTGCAATACAAATATGAATATACAAAGATAATAATATCACTAAAATAAAAAATGTGTAAAATTAAAAAAAAAAGAGAAACAATGAAGTTAAATATTTTCAAAATAGTCAAGTAAAATAACCAGAAATTTTTTTATTTACTGTATCATTTTGTGCAATAACAAACAATCAATTGAATAATAAAATGTCAAACAAACAAACAAAATGAAAAATTTATTGAAGATTTAGTAGAATATTTACAGGTTTGAAAAATTGCCAGTTTTTATTTTTAATTAAACAAAAAAAGTTCCTTTTCATAAGCTTAGTAATAGATATAAAAATGTAAGATTTTGTTGCATTCCCAATAAATAATTAGAAATACCGTCTACCAATAATATTATATTTGTAAAAATATGCGCTTGAGAAACTAACATAATTAATCATTTAATGCTCCAAAAACATGTCACTATTCAAAATCATTGTGTGATATAAAATTCCTGCAAATTTCATCATCATTCTATGTATGTACTAAGCAATGAAATAAGGTAATCAAAAAATCATGTGAAAGATTCTTGAAAAACAATTTTTTCAAAGTTGGCTATTACAAATAAATTGTATCACATTGCTAAAATAACAATTGAATTAAGAATTAGTGTAAATATTTTCTCAATTTTTTTTCATTATGGAAAATTCAATTTTAAACGTTTGGAACTTCAGATAAATGAGAAAAGGGTAATTTACAATTAAATGAAAATACAAGAATGAAATGTTAGAGAAATAAATATCGTGAATTATAATAAAGAGTAATCAAAAAAATAAAATGTAATTTTCATTTTCATAATTTTTATACGATGATGCAATAATATGCATAAGATGGAATTTCATAAAAGATAAGATTCATTTTCAAAATTTTCATAAGACGATGCAATGACGAAATTCCTAGTGCTGGGAATTTTACTTTTACCTTTTAGGAATATAATTCAACACTAGTAAATTTACCATCTCACTGACATAACTACTATGTCTAACTTGTATAATTTTGGGACGTCGATAAATCCAGTAATTTTCCCTGCTCGGACAATTCGTAGTCGATTAGTAAAAATGTCAGCCTGAGTTAGTGTTGTTGATATTTTTAAAATTATAGGATTTGATATTTATCGATATTTTTGCAACATCGATATTGCGTTTTGATATATTAAAACAAATCTATCAATAATCCGATATATCGATAACGACTTATCGTTTATACAAAATATCGATATTTTTTTGGAAATGACAATAATTACAATTTGAAATCGACGAATTAGAAAAATTTCAGATACTTTTTCTCGCAAACCGATTTTATAAGTACTTGATGTCAAGTTGAACTTTTTTCTGCAAATTAAAATGTTTTTTTATTCTTTTTTGTAAAACGAATTTATTTATATCCGATATTGTGATTTGATAATCGTTTTGATAAGATTGATATTGGAAATTAAAATATTGATATTTTGATATATCGATAAAATATCAACTACTCTAGCCTTAGTGAATTTTGCCAATTTTCGGGAAATGCACAGTACAAGCTGGAATTTTGATGTGCACGTCGGATCAATGTGATCATTCTAGACCATTACCAAAAAGTATTTTGTATTTATTGCACGTGTTTTAATACATTTAACATCCACATTTTTAAAAATATTAATTGTTGTGGAAATCATCTTTCTAAGTAAAAATCAAGAACCTTTACAACTCCAACGGGAGAGAACTTCAGCTTTTTGTAGAAACCAGGATTCAGTTAGTATAGATTAAAAATATTTTGGAAGTGCGTTATCGCCTGTATTATATTTAAAATAATTATGAAAATTTTGTGTTCCAGATTCAATACTGTGCCTTTAACAACGTGAAAGACTGTAAATAAATGACATTTTGAATTTGACGACTTGCATATTTATTCATATTTTTTCAAATAATACTAGATAGCATTATTTTAATAAAAAAACATGATTTCACTATTTGAAGTAAGGTTATACTGGATTATACTACTTTTTAGAGCCCTATTTATAACCCTTCAGAAATTTCACAACTGCTTGTAAAATTTAACTCCAACGGGAATTTTACCAGAAGCTACAGATAAATTTATTTCTTGCTATGAAAATTCATGCTGTTCTTCAAAATTACAAGCAGTAGGTAATTTTGCTGGTTTTATCAGGGTTCAAAAATTATTCAAGCTGGACGTAGTAATTTTACAAATAGATTTTTTACTGTGCACCAGCCCGCCACAAAATGTCAAACTTTATAAATTTATAAAGTCTATATAAACTATAGTCTATATATCAAAATTTATAAACTCTCTACGCTCGCCTAAAAAAAAGACCTCGCCCAAAAGGCACCTCGTGTCCCGATAATACACGTCACGTTTGTTGACGAGTTAGCGTAAACAAAGTGTGTTCCCTCCTCCGCTCGTTGCTCTACTCGGCCAATTCCTCAGTAATTTGAGGGGCGTTCATGACTAAAATTACGCCCGATTGCATAATTTGGGATCGCGCGGCGGTGGCTGCGGTTCGAGCAGATTCAAGGGCCTTCGAACACCAAGTCGAAAAAAGAGGGAAAATACAAGAAAATGGCTACAGGGATAAAAAGTCGACATGGCATTCGCGTAGCGTTGGGCGTGCTTAGAGGGGCATGGAGGAGCGAGTTATACCTTCGAGAAGCCGAGCTATGATGCTGTCAATGTTGGATTTTTCGGTCTCAGCCATTAAACGGCCGGGAATCGTGCGCGCCTCGTAAACGTGAGTTGTAGGGCTCCTGGCGATCTTGGGTCCGGGACGTTTTTGCAAGACGAAATCGTGCTTGGAAAACGAAACTATTCACGCACTACGTTGGCTCTTCGCCTTCGATCCGAACGTTTTTTGCAATGGCGGACAACGCGAGCCCGGAAAAAACAGTGACAGAGTGATCCACGCAGGCACAGGAGAGAGAGAGAGATAGCATGACGGTTATTTGTGAATCACTTGAGTTCCCGCAATCAGGGCTGCCATTGGAGCGGCAATCTTTTTCTGTCACAATCAAAAAATCCAATATGGCCGCTGCGGGAAATTTTAAATTTACATAATATGTGAATTTACATTAAAGTATTATGTTAATGTAAATTGAGAGGCTGAGAGCAAAAAACGGACATGTATAGACAGAAAATGTAGAGTTTCATATTTATCCGTCTCTTACTAGTTCATTTTTCGCTTTTAACCTCTCAATTTTATATTTCCTGCGGCGGCCATATTGGATTGTATTGGATTTTTTGTGATTTGTTTATTGTGATGGACTTGAGATGACTTCAGATCATGCAAGATCATGGACGCTTCAGATAGAACAACTGCAGAAGATATTTATATTTACTGATATTTACAAAAGCTAATCTTCGATTTGAAAAAAAATCCGCATTTTAATTGAGGCAATCCCTATTAGAGCTACTCTTATAGGTAAATCAAGTAAATTTAAGTAAATGTAGACGAGTTAAGAGTTATGTCGTTTATTTTATTTGCTGTGCTTTAGCTTTACTTAAAACTGCGCTTTGCAGCCTGAAAAAATTTATTTTCTTATTTTGTAGAATAATGCGAAGAACGTTCAAAAGTAATGACATCAACTGCTTCATCTCTGTGAGTAAAAGGAAGCTCGACTTTTATTTGCACATAAAAAACAATCTCATATTTACATGAACGGCCATATTTACATTCTCTATTTTGCAATTTTTCGCATAAGGCAGAAAAATAAAAAAATAAATTATGATGAAAACTAACTGTTGCAACCAGAACCCTCACCATAAATATATTGAATACACATTATACAAAAATTTTTTTGGTATTTAGTTAATGCGATAAGTGATTGAAATATGTTTTTATAAGATTATGCGATTTCATGCTCTATTAAGAATCTCTATTTTACCCATAAGAAATTTGAAAAAAAAAACATTGGCACTCCAAGTCAAACCTGAAAAAAATATCAGTTTATTGCTGGCCAATTTTTTTTTCAATCCCCAAAATTAGAAATTTCTTCGTTTGTGTGACTAAAGTAGATGTCGAGAACCCCAGCAATTAATTTTTAAAATTTTATGAGATTTGGCACTGATTAATAATTTTTTTTTCAATTCCGATAGTATCTAAATGTCAGGAACTAAATACTTGAATTTTTTTTCAAGTATTTTAAATAAAAAGAAATTCCTTTTAAAATTTTACCAGGAAAGTTACCTGCAAACTTAAAAAAATTTTTATTTCAACTCAAAAAAACAAAAATTTCTATTGGTCTGAATTTACTACTGAAATTGAAGTTTTCTTGATAATTAAAGTCGACTAAGAAAATATCAAGCCCTGATTTTTAGTGATTTTTTATCAGCTGTACGTCCTGTTGTTGTCCGATTTAGCCGAGAATTAAAAAAAAATTCTATTCAACTTGGGAAAAAATTAATTTTTTTCCCAAATATTTATTCAAGCTAACTTGAATATTAGCTTAGCATACGCAGAGTGGGTATTGATAATTCGAAAAAATTTGTTGCCATGACTGTTTTTTTATGTAAAAAACTATCAATTCTGACAGTGAGTCAAGAAATTTACTTTTTTCCCAAAAAATAAAATACAATCATTTTTTGTGTTCCAGGAGCATGAATTTCAAACTTCCTGAAATGGCTGTCAACTCCTCTTCAAAAAAAACTAATTCATTCTTCGACTAGCAATCGCAGTTTTCGTCATGCTCAAAAATATTTATTTTTAATATTGTTCGTTCTACTCTTTGCCTCTCATATTTTGGAATCCTTGATTTTTTTGAAAATGTGCGATTTGTTGTTAAAATGGTTGGCACGAACTTTCGAGTTGAAAGCAGCCCATGCTTCCGTGGAGGACATAAGCGACGGCGTCGCTTTGGCAGAGGCGTTGGGGCAGATCGCTCCAGAATGGTTCGATTCTACTTGGCAAGCGAAAATAAAAACGAATGTTGGTACTAATTGGCGATTGAAAGTCAGCAATTTGAAGAAGATTATCGAAGCTGTAATGGAATATTATGCGGAATGTTTGACCCAGCAATTGCCGGGGTATGAGGTGTTTGAGTTATTATTAAATTTAATAATATTGCGAAAAATATAAATAGGCATGAATGTTGATAACTTACTTTATTACCTATTAACTGACTCATCTATTGATTTAACATTGCAGTTTTTGTCAGACATTGCACACTTTACTTATCTTCTCAAAAACTTGATTATTTTGTGATTTTTGTCTCGCATTTCTTGAACATAAACACACATATAGTCTGGGTTAAAAAAAAATTTTGCAGAGTGGTCGGCATATAAAACCGTTTTTTAACTTTTAAGTACAAAATCATCAACGTAGTTTGTTCATGTACAGAATGTGTATAAAACAATTTGTGAAAATATTTTGAATTGGCAAACAAAACTTGAAAGATTTCAGAAATATAAAGTAGATTAAAACTATAAAAAAATTATTGACTATTGATTTTTTTTATACAAATGTGTGACGCTCCATGTATTATACTGGGTGCGCCACCAAAATCCGGACAAATTCAACAAAAAATTCATTACAAATATTTGTCATGAATAAATTTATTTAAAAAAAAACCTTTTTACATGCTAA